>ML779531.1:530741-547906 GCA_009831015.1 Picea engelmannii
TTTTATATACTAGGCTTAATCTATCCCCGTTCCTTTTACCCTGCGCTGAGACATTACAAAAACGTGGAGCTACAGATTCATTTTACGCATGGAGAAATAGAAGCAACGACGGCTTCCATCCTTTTAATATACCAAAAGAGATTGCGGAGCATTGGAGAAAAGTTGAAGGTTGCATCCCGGGATATTCATCTTTGTTTCCCAATTTCATTTGTCTGTGTAGCGCCATTTGATTTTCAAGGACCAAACATAACTAACTTGCTACCACGTGATTTGTTTTTCCATCATGGTGGTCGGTCAATACCAAAAATGGGCATACATCTCACAACACAAACGTGATTCGGTGTCGTTGTCGTGGTCGGAGTGGGTGCTTATTAACAGCGTAAGTCCGTCCAGTCAGCCAGCAAGGTTTGTGTTGCAACAATAGGCCGGCAGTCTCAATTCCACGTGTCCAACTTCCACAGGCCTAACAAGAGGGCACCGGCATTAGCCCCCCCTCTCCCCCATGGAAGAATGGCATTGACTGACCAAGTCCCTGGAAGAAGCTAAGCGATTCACGTGTCCACATCCTTTAGTTTTGGACACTCTCTCCCTCCCCGCGTTGCGGGTTGGCGTGGATCCTCATTTCATCGATTCGATCGTCATTTTAGTCATAGTCGTTTGGTCTTAGCTGTAGCTTTCTTCCTCTCCTGGTTTCCTCTCCTGGTTTCTTGTGACCTTCCTTTTAACTACAATTTTAACAGTTTACCAGTTAAACACAAACATGCAGTTATAATACATTAAGGAAGGAGATCGATCCACCCAATTCTCTCAATTATATTTTGCAGAAGTAATCGTGTCGTCAACAAACAATTCGGGTTGAGAGAGAGAGAGACAGAATGGGACAGTGTATGCCCTCTAACCAGAGGAAAGTCAGCGGGTCCAGCAGCAACCAGAAGGAGAATCATCATCATAATAATCAAAATCAGCAGCATAAGCCAGCTGCACAGAAGAAGGAGAAGGAGAAGAAGGAGAAAGAAAAGGAGAAGGCGAACAGTAATAGTGGGATTGCTCCCTTGGGGAAGCGGACCAACTTCGGTTACGAGAGGGGTTTTGATAGCAAATATCAGATTGGGAAATTGCTTGGGCATGGCCAATTTGGCTACACTTATGTCGCTACAGACAGGGCTACAAGCGAAAGAGTTGCAGTTAAGAGAATTGAAAAGAAAAAGGTATCTTCTTCCCTTCTTTTTTTGGTGTCGGGTGGGTGGGCGGGAGGGGGGACGATTGGGTGGCCGGGCTCTGATTGTTTTTTTATCTGATTTGCGATGTAGTTCGGCATTAAACTTTTATTCGTCTTTGTTCGTAAATGAATTGATGCCAAATTTAGCTACCCCTGGACATCAAAAGTATACAAATCATATGTTTGATTTTTATATCATAGGGTTCCAAACCTTTTGGGTGTGATTGGAATGTGTTCGGGACTGAATATATGCCAAAATAGAGCGAAGCGTGGTCGGGATGGCTATCCAAGTAATTTGGGGTTGTTCCCTCAGGTTATCAGGGCAGGGGTGTCCGCCCAGACAGAGATAGATGCACTATTAATATGGTGTGTTGGAGATTTTCATTTTGCGCTGGCAAAGCTCAGGGGTAAAAAATGATTTCATGCTTATTAGGCTCACACACCCACATTCTCGCCATGGCTTGGGAGGTCCACACTGACCACTTGGCTGTCTGTCCATGGGATCATTAGTGGACAAACCCTTACACATGATACACATTAACCTTGAGCTCCCTTCATGATTGATGCCTTGGTTTTTGAGTCGGGCATTTCTTTTCCACGTCAGCGCCTTTACAGTTTTGGGCACAGAAGGGATGTGCTTCCATGGGCATGCATTGGCTGGTGAGTGACAGAGTATTGGACATCCAAGGGATACGATCCCATAGGTATCATATTTGATAATGAGCATTGGCTGGTATGTATGTCACAAAACCAATAGTTTAGGCACATCTTGTTTTGTCAAATCATTACATTGAGCTCTCTGAAATTAAGGTTCCAGTTCCCAAATTGCGAGCATCCGTTTATGAAATAAGAAAAATTATATTGTCCTATGAGTTGCTAGCATCCACCGAGTGCTGAAAACCAAATACCCTAATCTGATAGATTACATTCATTTGATCTATCAGCTTCCCATGGAAAATATTCTCAAATTATTGAAAGTGCATGAAAAGTATGTTGAGTTTCAAGGTAATGATACTTGTTCCTTCATATTAATATATGTGATTTAGATCCTGTTCTCTTAAGGCATTTATGTCTATCCACGGTGTTTGGATTTGGATCTGTCAATGTTATGTTTGGATTTGATGCTATGCAGTCACTTGCAACTTAAATTAATAGTATTACATGAACATTCTACAGTTGACTGATCATACAAATTGCAGACTCTATTGGTCGCCACTGATGACTGTTCTTATTACAATTCCATACAAGTATAAATTGGAAAGGGAATCAGATGGTAGGGCAGGCTCACTGGGTAATTAAAGCCCCATTTCCATGAATATCAACTGTCTCTCTCCTTCTCTATTTGTAATTGTGGAAGTAACTTGACTCTACAAGAATCACTCTAGTGATCACTGCTTAGCGGTTGCAAATTGAAACCAGCAAACCATCCTGTTTGTTATTGCACCTCTATACAGTAGATGCCGATGAAAAATGTAATGATAACTACTAAAAATTTGGAGAAAGAATGCCAATTTTAAGGGAATGCATACACATATGTACTCTGTAAGATTTCTAAAGAACAATTTTCATATATATCAGGGACTATAAACTGATGCATAGAAGTGGCACACAAAGTTATCAGAACCGCAACTGGCCAAGGGTCAGACTGGGACCATCTGAAAAACTGGGTGAAGAACCAGTCAACTAAAAAGTACATAAAATATGTAAAATTTAAAAGAAATTATATATTCATGTACATCAATGTTATCCAAACCATTAGACACCAAATATGCAAAGTTTTCTTATGTATCAATGGCACCTAGTGTGATACATATCTGAAACAAAATACCAGCGTTGTGAGACTCAGCAGGGACTTGTGAGCCTTGCCGAGTCTCTCCCAAAACGAGCACTCACTGCAAACTCGTTGGAAAGCTTTCATAGAATCTAAACTATGCTGAAACTCGCCAAACTCGTGGAAACTTGTAGGAACTTGCCCAGGGCCCAGAAATCAGGAGTTCGATCCTTGGCAGGCAAACACAAACCCCACATGCAAAATGCTTGGAGAAAAGGCTGAAACAGGTATTTTGTAGGGACAAAAAGCACAGGGACTCCTCTACACCAGTGTTTTAAAAGTCAGAATTGGACTTGGAATTGGTTGAGGGTCAGACCAGATGTGGATTGGAATTGGTCGACGACTCAGTTTATGAACAAGTTCACTAGAAAATGCTTGAAATATTAAAATTTTAATATAAGTTTTTTCAATAAAAATCAAGGGTTTGAACTGACCGAACCGGCCGGTCAAACCGGTCGAACTGGTTCAAATTCAGTTTAGGATCCCCAAGGGGTGAACCGGTTGAACTGGCTGGTTCCGGTTCCTGTTCCGGTTCGGTCGCTTTTCAAAACACCGCTCTATGCAACCTTGAAGGCACATAACTCCTCATTTCACTCTCATTCTCATTTCATCTTGAGTGATTTGGGGTTCCAGTTATACTGTGACTAAAAATTGAAACTTGTTTTAGCAAGGTTTGCTATAGTACGGTATGCCTATTACCTTCAATCTCATGCCTTGATATCTCCTAGAGGTTAAAATAGTAAATACCTTCAATTTCATGCTTCAAGATTGAAGGAAGGAAAAAATAGAAATCCTGCTGCCCTGATGTAGGAGATCAAGTGGAGGATGTTTTTGGAGATCATTTGCAGTTGGAGAATGTTTGTTTGGAGATCATTTACAGTGTACCTCTCAGCTGGAGACCAAATACAAACCTCAAGGTTGAAAAGTAAGCAATCTGCCTGTTGGATCTTTGCTGTTTAGTTTCCAATGCCCATTGCATTCTGTTTGTGAAGAAGGTATTTTGATTTTCAGCCTAATTGTTTTCTGATTTTTCATTTCATCTCCGATTTCAGAATTTATCATCATCTACCTATAGTTCTGTTCTTGTTCTATATTCTTTCTCTTCAATCTCCACTTTCCATGGCTCTTAAGTCCAAAAGACAGCTTGATCAAGCATGGGAACATACTATCTGACTTGAATTGAATGATGACAAGAAGTTCAAATGCAAATACTGTAACCACCTATGAATGGGGGCAGAAACAGGTTGAAACACTGCCTAGCATGAATCCATGCAAAGATGCAGTTTGTGATCATTGCCTTGAAGAAGTCTCAACCCAAATGGTAGTTTCTTTGGAAAACATCAAAGCAACCAAAGCAAAGAAATCTAGGATGAGTTTAAAAATTGCAGCATGTCGTAGAATATCTGAAATGCCACCTCTCGGTAGTTGCTCATCAAATGTTGCAAGTCCAACCATCACCTCTCCTTTTTTTACTACTCACGCAACCCTAGGAGCTCAACCGTCCTTGGAGAGTTTTAATGAAAAGAAGATGAAGGGGGCAGATTGCAATGAGGAGTTTTTGTTACCGCGACAACCTCTCATATAACCTTGTAAACTCTCCTTTTTTTCACCCCATGCCAGATGCTATTGAAATAGTTGGCCCTTGATACAAAGCCCCCTCTTATAATGCAATTAGGGAGAAAGAGTTAGATGAGGAGTTATAGTGTGTCAAGGAAGAGTTGCAAGGCCTTAAAAGTTTGTGGGAGAGTAGCGGTTGGATCATTATGTTAGATGGGTGGACAAATACAAGGAATAGAGCAATCATAAATTTCCTTGTAGCGCATGCCCTAAAGGAACCATGTTCTTGAAATCCATTGATGCATCACCAGTGAAGGATGCAAATTTGTTATATTCACTATTGGTGGATGTTGTTGAAGAAGTTGGGGCAAACATGTTGTCCAAGTAATCACGGACAACGTTGCAAATTCTGTGGCTGCTGGAATCATAGTTATTATAACCGGTCGGTCTGGACTGACACTAGTTGGTCCCTTTAGTGCCTAAATTGTTGGTTGAACTCGACGAGAGCATTGAACTGGCTGGTCTAGACCGGTTCACAATCTGTTTAGATTGGACCACAACCAAATCAGACCGACAGGATCATTGATGGTTTATTGGGGTCAGAATAATGAAAAATAAAGGAAAAAACAAAAGAAAAACCCATCCCCCTCCCTCCGAACCCTAAAACAAGCAAACTCCACATGTTTGGTGTCAAATGGATATACATATATTAAATTTTGCATATTTTAAATATTTTTAGTAGACTGATTCATAAATCGATTCACAAGTCGGTGTCGGTCTGATCTGACCCACAACTGGTTCCGATCTTGATAACATTGGTTGGAACACTGCTATGTGAGAAATATGCTGCCATTTTTTAGATCCCATGTGTTGCCAATTGTATAGATCTGATTTTGGAGGATATAGGTAAGTTGGGTTGGGTAGAGGAAATTGTTAATGAATGCAAAAAGATAACTAAGTATGTATATGACTATGCTTGGGTGTTAAACCTTGTGAGAGAGTTCACAGAGGGCCAACTGATTCCCCCCACTGTCACACGATTTGTAACCAACTTTCTTTCACTCCAAAGTATTTTCACTTGGTTCATGGCATTGAGATGGATGTTTGTTAGTAAAAAATGGCTAGATTGTAAAGATTGCACAAAATTGGATGCAATGGTTATTTTAGGTCAGTGTTAAGAGATGATTATGGGAGTCTGTCACTGAGGTTCTTAGCATCACTGAGCCTCTTGTGGAAGTGTTGGGGATCATGGATGGAGAAAAACTGCCAATGGGATACGTTTATGAGGGTATGGATAGGGCTAAAGAGGCCATCGAGACTGTGTGTAAGGGGAATGAAACTAAATATGGTCCCTTATGGGAAATTATTGATTCTAGGTGGAATAGGTAGCTACATTCGACGTTGCTTGCAACAGGAGCATATCTCAGTCCCAACATATTCTTTATTCATAAGTCTAAAATTCAAAAAGATCTCGAGGTGATGAGAGATGCGATGGATTGCATTGAGGGGATGTTCTTGGATTTCACATTTCAAGACAAGATCAATATGCAGTGGGATTTGCACAAGGATTCAATTGGAATCTTTGGATGTAGATCAACAAAATGACTTAGGGACAAGAAAATGGTGGAATTTGCACAAGGATTCAATTGGAATCTTTGGATTTAGATCAACAAAATGACTTAGGGACAAGAAAATGGTGGGTAAGATTTCATTTTGTAAATTGTTTAATTATAATTTTGTAGTTTTTTAAAATCAAGTTTCGCATTGGAAAATTGTAATCTTTGTTTTTATTGTAACAGTTCATTGGTGGATAGATTGTGGCTTTGACACACCAGAGCTACAAGAATGGTCCATTATTAGAGTTTTGAGTCAGCCTTGCAACACTTTAGCTTGTGAGCATAATTGGTCAATGTTTCAACACATCTGCACCAAGAAGCACAACAACGTGGAGCATGAGTGACTAGACAAGTTGATCTTCATTTGCTACAACCTTCGCTTTCCCACAAAACAATTGCAACCAAAGTATATGGATCCAATTGCATTGGATAAGATTGATCTAGAAGTTGACTGGGCTGCAGAGGATGAATCTCTTGAGGATCTCTCTGATACACCAATATTTGACACACCTGACAGACTGACATCTTAGTTTCTGCCTGAGATAGTTGGACTGGGAGTGACTAGCACTGTAGGCCCTAGCTCTTCAAGGGCATATGCTAGGCGTCTTCGTAGATGAAACTTAAGATTGGAGAAATTGCATATTTTGAGTTTATGATTATGTCTTGATTTATGTAGTACAAACTTTCTTGTATTTTGATTTTTTTTCTATTTGTTGAGTTGCCAAGATTTTCCAAGTTTGAGTGTGTAATATCCCTGATCCCGCTGATCAAGATATTTGCTACTGATCTATTGTTCTGTCTTGCAGATCTGATACACTGGGGTTTTTGGATGCGTTTCAGTTGTATGTTTGAGATCTTGATGGTTATTGCATGTGCATGTGGGTTATTGCAGGTGCATGTTGGTTATTGCATGTGCATGTGGGTTATTGCAGGTGCATGTTGGTTATTGCATGTGCATGTTGCATATTTATAGTTTAACCAACATATAAGGACGCATGCAGAAGTAAAGAACATCAACTGCCCAATATCATGTATTATATGGCTCAAGCATGGAAATACAATAGCAAACTGGAAATATAGAATATGAACGTTGGCTAGATCTCATGGATCATCACTGGAATACAAGAAAATAACATAAAAATACTCGTGATCAGAAGATGATAGTAGATCTGATGCATGCACGGATAGATCGACAAAATATGCGATTCTGGAGAAGTACGGTAACCGCTACCAGCTGGAAAACTTGCCCGGAAGGATAGACCGTCAGAACACGCTGGAAACTGCTCCAATAGAAGCGCGCCTTGGCCTCTAGACTGAAATGGATGAGTGCCGGATCTCGGATCTGGTCTCTGAGGCACTGGATCTGGACCCCTGGGGGGTTGCGCACCTCCTGGGACACTGGATGCGCCCCAAAGGATTCCTCCAATGGAATCTGATGCTATATGGCTCAAAACGATCGTCTCGCCAAATACGGAACTGGGTCGGAAGGATTCGCCCAGATCTGCTCTGATACTCTGCATGCAACCCCAAATGTATGTCCGGAAGAGCTGCGCCCTAAATGGCTGAATGAGGCGATATGTAAGATTCCACCGTTAGAATTTGACAATAGATGGCTCAATAGAAGCGCCCTAGCTGGATCTCAAATGGGTTGGAAGGAAACTGCAATTTGGACACGGGTCTCGTGCAACTCTCCAAACCCTCAAACTGACTTGCACCCTCACTGGCTGAGCTGCGCACTCTGCAATGGATACTCCTGAAAAGTACGGTGAAATACTTGGATGGTATATTCGATGGGCTAGGGTGTGTCTCTCAACACCGAAACCGATCAATGGTGGTGATTTCCTCCAGAAATCCACAAAATAGTAAGGTCGACTCTCTTCCTCCTCTGGGAACTCTCAACATCAAATCATAACAATGCATAATGAGGAATTAGGTCAAATTCCTCCCTTTTATACCTTTTCCAATCTAATTCACCATTGACCTCACTTAAGCTAGGTGCTTTTCCTCCTGAAGTGATTAATTAATTAATTAAGTCCCCCTTTAGCACCTTTTCATTCTAATTCTTTGTTGACTTAGGCTTAAGTGACTTTTCCTAAGTATTTTGGCTTAATTCATCGTTTAGCCATCAATTCCTCCTTATTTCTCTATCTTGTTCTCTGTTTGTGCCTGACTATAGTCTACGGGAACATATAGACTACTAAGTCACTCCCTGCTGGCCTACTCTTGGGAACGGGACATCACAGAGTGTCACAACCTTGCAAAATACATAAACATTGAGGCTCTAAATGGCTTGTAGAGTCCAAAAAACATCATGCCACAACAAATAACTACATAACATAAAAAATGGTAGTTGTTGGCCTTTTATGCCAGAACATCCCCCAATAGAGTCTACCGTTTGGTCTTTTAATCTCATCTAAGACAGAAGGGCATGATGAAACATTCCACAACAAGTGTTCTTTCACTCTACGATTCCCCCCCTTTCATTTCCTTCTTACAATCATTGTAATATTTTTTCCCATCAACCTCATCACAATGACTCCATGTAGGGTCTTTCACATTCTTGGGTGCCATGATATTGTCTCAAATAGTGAAAATAAATCTTTAAATGCAAAATGGAACCTATCTTTATTTATTTGCTAAAACAAAAATCAACAATTTTATGAAAAAACATGAAGGTTTGAAGTATTCTTGTGTGACCTTCTAATGGGCACAACAATTTGGTCTCAAATATTGTCCAAGCTTGTAGATGATATGTAGACCGCTGAAGTAGAGGCCAAATCCATCGAAGGCAACTCACAAAGAGTGCTAGTGCCAAATTAGCTCCAAGCTCTCTTTGAATCAACTTTCTTCACTATAGCGTTGCAATCTTCAAATACTCATAGATGATCAATGGGAAATGTGCGAGAAAAATAGAGGTGGGGGGAAATCATTAAATACCGATAATTTAGGGTTTTGAAAGGCGGGAGCCAAGCTTTTTCCCCTTGTTTTTTTGCCTTGATGGCGTGCAAATGGGCTTGGCTAGTGGAGGGTTGCGTCAGATTGGAATTGGTCGATTCCACTGGTTTTGTCCCAAACAAGCCTCTTGAAGCAAATCTTATGGTTCACTTCTTGAATGAGATACCTAGTAATATCTATATGAAAATAACAATATTTATTAATATGAACATTAATATGGGATTAATATCATTGAGATTGAATAGCAATGCACCGGAGGACTGCTAGGGTTGGGAGCAACTGCAAGCTAGGGTTTAGCAGTCGCGACCATCGCAACGCACGACATGAGCACCAAAGGGGGGGGGTAAGGGTACCCCTCATACAAATAGGTAGTGGTGGACAGAAGGAAAGGGCCAAGAGGCCTAGTTTTCAAGACACCAATGACAGGCACCTCGGGATCAGACCCAGAAAAAGGTTAGGACAGGAACCAGGGCAAAAGCGAGTGCATGGAAGAAGAAGCCAGAGAAACTCAGAGTGAGGTGGAAGACACAGCAAGGCCCATCGGGACAGAAGGGTGCAACCCGTGCAAATCCAAAACAACAATGATACCCAAGGTGATACTGGAGGATCCACAAATACAACTTTACAGGGACCAGATGAGGATGCATGTGCTAATATGTAAGTTCATGGGGTTGTGGCCCACAGAAAGAACGCTGCGCAACTGGATTAAGTACCGCTGGAAGCCAAATGGAGAAGTGGAGCTCCACCTGGGCTCGAAAGGCTTCTTCACAGCAGTATTCATGAACCTGGAAGACAGGGATAGAGTCTTTGAGGGAGGCCCATACTTCCACACCTCAACAACATTGTATATGCAGCCATGGAAGGAAAACTTCTCCCCAGAAAAAGAGACCTTCAAAAAGGTGCCGGTTTGGTTGCGATTCTATTCCTTACCTCTACATTACTGGTTGCCCTCTACTTTCGAAGCGGTCGGAAACAAACTGGGGAAATATATGAAGACCTCAGAAGCCACCCTAAAAGGGCGCTATACATCTTACACAAGAATCTGCATAGAGATGGATGTATCCGGAGCCCTTCCAGAAGCCATAAGTCTAGAATTCAGGGATGAGGAATGGATCCAAAGCATAGATTACGAACAGATCCCCTTCAGATGCAGAAGATGCCATGAACATGGTCACCTGATCAAAGAATGCCCTCTTAATAAAAAACAAGAAGTGGAAAACCCCGAACCACAGCAGGATGAGGATGGGTTTATAAAATCGAACCCCAGAAGCAGAGCAAACAAAAAGCAGAGTAAAAACACAGCAGGAAACAACTCGGAGACCTGGAATAAAATGGAAGGAAGGGACAAAACCAATAAAGGGGCAAAAGACGAAAAGGATTCGGCAAAAGCTCAAGAAGTCAGAGAACAAGCAACAAAAGAGCCCACTGATCGACCAAGTAACAAGAAGGAACAGGGGAGTTGCGCAACCCCGATGGATGGAGAAACTAGAGACGACAACACCCCCATGCAAGAAGCAGAGGGAGATGCGGAAATGACCCCGAGTGAAGTAGGAACAAAAGACCCTGACCTCAGAGACCTAGTGGAAAGGGAAGGGATAGATCTCCTGAACATACTGGAGCAATGGAAAAATAAGGGAGTAGACAATGTACCAACAGAGCAACTCGACCGCATTCAATACCTGTTTCTCCTAAGGGAGGAAGCCAAAGCTAGACTACTAAAGCGCACACACGGGGAGATAGGACACCTAGGAGTCAAAGCCGGCGAGGGACAACCACAACTCTCACCCAAGCAGATGAGGAGGAAAAAGGAAGGAAATCAAATAGTGTCGCCCTACATGAGCTTGGAGCGATACTGATAAGCTCGGGTAGATCAAGAAACTCTTCCCCAACTCCCCCCCACATGTTTAAATGAAGGTTATAACTTGGAATATAAGAGGCCTAAACAGCCCGAGAAAGCAAAGAATCCTTAGAAATAGATTAAAGCAGGAACAACCGGATCTCTGTTTCATTCAAGAGGCAAAATGCACTACAGACAGAATGGAGGCAATCAGTAAACAACAATGGCGCAAGTATAAGATGGTGGCTATCAGAGGCCACCAAATGGCAGGAGGTATTCTCACTTTGTGGAACCCACAAGTATTAAATCTAATAGCAGCCGAAGCGACCAGGCACACCCTTACGGTGCGCATGCAAATCATTGGGAACACAGAGGAGATCCTATGCACCAATGTGTATAGACCCCAGGTGTCAGAGGAAAAGAGAGGAATGATACGAGACCTAGAAGACCTAAAAACCCGATCAAGCAATCTCCAATGGATCCTGGTAGGGGATTTCAACATCATCACGTCACTAGCGGAGAAAAAAGGAGGTACAAGAAGATTGGATAGAGATGCGAAAGAATTCTCACAGTTCATAGACACAACGGAGATGGTAGATCTCCAAACTAATAATGGCCAGTACACCTGGAACAATAAACGGATGAACCAGTATTAGGTAGCTACAAGACTCGATAGATTCCTAGTATCGGAGTCAATCATTATGCAGGGGCTAACCTTAGATTGCAACATTCTTCCCTGGGGGGGATCTGATCACTAGCCAGTGCAACTGGAAGCAGGCTTCCAAACCACACCAAAGAACAGACCCTTCAGATTTGAGAAATTCTGGATTGAACACTCGACTTTCAAGGAAAGAATCAAACAGTGGTGGCGGGAGGAGCAACCAGAGCAAGGGACAAGGATGTTCAAACTCTATAAGAAACTAAAGTACATCAAATACACGCTCAAGGAGTGGAACAAGGACACTTTTGGGAATATAAACCAAGAGAAAACCAACCTAGAAGAAAAAATGAAAAAACTCCAGGAACCCTGCATCTTGGAGGGCTATACGGAGGAGCGGAAAAAGGAAGAGACCCAGATGACCCAGGAATGGGAAGCTCGCTGCCAATAAGAAGAAACACTTTGGTGACAAAATTCTCGTATTAGATGGCTAAGGGAAGGAGAGAGGAACACCAAGATTTTTCATAGAACAACCATGGCCAGAAGAGCCCATAACAAAATCCTGAAGATTAAGGACCAGGATGGAATAGAGCGAGAGTCACATAAGGAGATCGAAACTACTCTGGTAAACCACTTCCATAGGATAGCCCAGGAACCCAACCAAGACAGAACGGACGCCATACAAAGGATAATCCAGCATATCCCCCGCCTGGTCACCGAGGAACAAAATAACAACCTCAACAAACCCGTTGTTGAGGAGGAAATTGACCAAGTACTTCAGGAAATGCCCAATGGGAAAGCCCCAGGTCCATATGGCTTCACTGTGGAGTTCTTCAAAGCCTTCCGGGATACTGTCAAACACGACGTTTATAGGGTAGTGGAAGACTCTAGGAGGTCAACCTCCATCCTAAAAGCGCTTAATGCTACAATGATTACACTAATCCCCAAAGAAAATGAAGCCAAAACCCCTGATCGTTATAGACCTATAGCGCTTTGCAATGTGGTTTATAAGATAATCTCTAAAGTTATAGCAAACAGATTGAAACCCCTCTTACTCACCCTGATTTCACAAGAACAGGCAGGCTTCGTGGAAGGAAGACAAATAATGGACAATATCATCCATGCCCACGAGCTTATCCACACCCTGAAGCTTCAGAAGAGAGGGGGAATGATAATACAACTGGACCTAGCAAAAGCTTATGACAAAATTAGCTGGCACTATATGGTCAAGACTTTGGAAGCCTTTGGTTTCACCCAACACTTGATCAGCTGGGTAGTCATCCTAGTGTCCACAACAAGCTACTCGTTACTAATAAATGGAGCCCCTGCCAAAACTTTCTGGCCCACGAGAGGCATCCGACAAGGAGATCCGCTGCCCCCCTTCCTTCTCATTTTGATGATGGAAGGTCTTAGTCGAAGCATAAAAATCGCAACTGCAATAGGTGAAATAACATGTATCAAACCTTTCGAAAACTGCTCTACTTCCACACACCAACAATTCGTGGATGACACTTTACTTCATGGCATACCCATGGTCAAAGAAGCAAAAGCCTACAAACGAATCCTATAAGAGTTTGGGGAAGCCTCGGGTGCAGAGATCAACCATTCCAAATCTATGATTTTCTTCTTCAATACCAACCCCGCAATCCAACGAAATCTGGCCAACATTTTGGGTTTTGAACGCAAAACACTCCCAACTAAGTACTTGGGCATTCCCCTGACAGACAAAGCTTACAAAATGTCAACCTGGGAAGGAATAATCAATAGGCTACATGAGCGGGTAAAAAATTGGACGTACAGATCCCTCAACCTAGCCGAAAGACTTATCCTGACCAAGTTTGTGTTGCAAGCAATTCCAACCTTCATGATGTCCGTTTTCCCAACCCCTCAAGGAATACTACAAAAAATAAGAACCATCCAAAGGGACTTTTTGTGGCGAGGAGCGGAAACAAAGAAAAAATGGGCCCTGGTGGCTTGGGAGAAGGTCTGTAAACCAAAAAGCAAAGGAGGCCTGGGGCTACAAGACCCGCAAGTGACCAATGATGCCTACGGGGCAAAACTCTGGTGGTGCTGGGTCAAAGAAACTACTACACCATGGGTAAACCTGTGGAAGGCAAAGTATGCCCCGGACATACACGACCAAGACAAAATCCGCTTCAGAGGCACCAGGGAAGGTTCGACCATCTGGAATCTAGCTTGGCGCAACCAAGCCTGGATTTGGACACACAGCTTTTGGGAAGTAAGGAATGGCAGAACAACCAGATTCTGGGAGGACGCATGGCAACATGAACCTAGATTGGAGAACCCGGACAGGGAGGAACTCCAACAGGAGCTGATCGCGCAAGGTAAAACCAGAGTCTACTATTACTGGAAACAAGAAACAGATCACAACAAATGGAGAATTTGGGACACTCTCACTCCACAGAATAGAGACCAAACCGCAACAATAACAAAAGAGGTGGAGGAGAATTGGGGAGACGAAAAATAGCAGTCATGGAAGGAAATGACTAGCTAAGATGGGGGCAAAAAGACGACGGGGAATTCAACCTAAAAGAAGTCCGACACTATATCGCAGACCAGGACCAAGAAGACCCGATGCAACAATGGGATAAGCTCTGGAACAACCCCCATTGGCCAAAAATCAAAATTTTCCAATGGTTAATACTCCACAACCGAATTCTAACTTGGGAAAACCTAAAGAAAAGGGGATTCATAGGTCCCTCCAGATGTCACATCTGTCAAGCCAAGGAAGAAACAACGAACCATCTCCTTGATGAATGTACCTACACAATAGAAATCTGGGATTGGGCGATAGACATCTTTCGTCAGACCAATAGGATCCGAGGTAACATCTCCGCAACTATCAATATCTGGAAAGAGAACTACAGCGAGAACGAAGAGGTGAATCTCTGTTGGAACCTCATCCCAGGAATGATCATATGGGCAATATGGAAGGAAAGGAACCAATGCATCTTTAAAAACCAAAGCTGGCCGGAAGGAAGACTCAAGGAAAAAATAATCGCCATGATAAGAGAAACAGTACAAATCCGCAACTGCCAGACAGGACAAGCGCAACCCACAGACCAGGACTCTTGAATCCTTGAAGCCTTCCACCTGAAAGACGGACGCAACCCAAATCAGGTCAGCCGACCACCGCAACTCCAAGTAGGCGAGTGCAACTGGAAACCTCCACCAGTAGGCTCCCTCAAGCTGAATTTCGACGGGGTGTCGAAAGGTAACCCAGGACAGACAGGAATGGGAGGAGTAATCAGGGACAGTAAAGGAAATATCATCCGGCTGTACGCTGGGAGTTTGGGAAACTCAACCAACAACACCGCAGAATTCGGAGCCCTGGAGACCTGCCTCGAGATTCTAAGCCGAGAAGGGATGACAAACGTCATAGTGGAAAGAGACTCCACGCTGGTTATCAACACAGTTAGGAGGCTCCAAAACGGTACCAGAGTGGGCAAAATTCAGAGGCATTGGCGCTTGGCACATTCCCTGCAAAAAATTCAGGAACACTTGCAGGCGAGTATCACAGTGGAGTTGCGCTGGGTACGGAGGTCAGCAAATGGACTGGCGGACAGAATCGCTAATGAGGGGGTCGACAAGGAAGGACCAGAACTGGACACTATCTAGAGTAACATCTTGAATGGTCAGTTCCGAACAGACTGCACCCAACTAGCAGCAAAAGACTGTGACGGTAGCCGAAGTACCAACAACGACCACATCGAGGGTGGAGGCGTAGAAAGAATTGAAGGGCAAGTAGGATCCAGGTAGAATCCGATCGCTCACCAATCAAACACGAGTTACAATGCAGATCCAGGTCACACAACAAGAGGAGGTACGACACCACGGTCCTGTCAATAGGAAGAAGTACATGGGTTGTTCGTGGGAAAGCAGAAGAGATAAGCAACAGGTGGCAAAGGAGGTAGGACGAAAGGGTCTTCCATGGTCAAGTATGGGTACACCTCACCCAAGTACAGATACAGGGAGTGGTAATGATTTTCGTATAGTGTGCAAGGCAAAGGATTGGCACAGGGATTACAGCAGGGCTACCAAGAGCGCACACTCCGAAACAGAGAAAAAGGACCAGAAGGTACACCTTTATGAGCAGCCCATGATTGCCAGAACGAGCCTGCAGCTGGGCAGAGCCCATAAAAGAAGACACACCAGGAATAGACATAGCCCAGAGAGGAACAATTACAGAGGCCATCTTACATACCAGGAAGGGGCGAATAGGAACAGGAGAAGGGCCCAAAGCCAAAACCATCACAAACAAGTCGAGATGGTACGAATAAAGAAAACCCATAGTAAGAGAGGCCCCCAAGGAAAAGACTCTCCGACAAGCGCCCGGAGGATCACAAGGATAGAACAAGCGGCAAGAGAAGCCATAGGTACCTTTCTCACGCAGGTCGATCCAAAGGGCAAAGCGGTCATCAACAGGTGGGAGAGAGAAATTAACGCCACACGCAAGGGCAAAGCCTGGACGGAACTAATTCAGGAGATGGACGGGATAAGAGACCCAGGGGCCACACAGCCCAGAACAACCCTCTACCACAAAACGGTGGAGGCGGCTTGGCGAACCAAAATGTTGATAGGCAAGATGAACGTTGATCGAAAAGAGACCAGCAGGGAGGCAATCAGGGACCACAAGAAGATGCTTACAGAAATTTTGAGTCGCCTCAGCAACCTGGAGGCCAGTGCAAAAAGACTTGCGGAGGACCAAAGGAGCCAGAAGGAAAAATTGGAAAGAATGGCAGGCCAATTCCACCTTTACCTACGCTATGTCCACCACATGGACATCACTCCTGCAGACTGGAGCGGAATGCCAACTTGTATCAGAAAGACGCGCACGGTGGAGCAGAGGAAGGAGAACGAGGCAAGAAAGGATGGAGATGAACGACACCCCATCATCTTGGACTAGTGCAGGATCAGTCCTAGTCAAGTTGTAATCAGTGTAGGAGCTTACCTTTCTACGTTTATGTCTTTTGGTAGATGTTATGTTTATGTCCTTTTGGTAGATGTTATCTAACTGGTTTTCGGAGGACTGGGTTGGTTTCCCATGGTGGCGGCCCAGGCCTCCCCCTGCTATAGTAGACAAAGCAACTCGGGGATCCTTGATCTGGTTTCCTTTTTGGCAGCTCAGGGATTCCCCTTATCGTTTTTTTTTGTATCATAATTTCTTTTAGTAATACAGGATTTCACTCTCACTTACAAAAAAATAAATATCATTGAGATATAATGGCATGTATATAAATACATGTTGAATGTGCATTATGACATATGACTATTATTAGATAATACTTGTTTATAACATTATGATGTTAGTGGTAATATACCCTAGGCATAGCCCGTAGGGGTGTAGACGGATTGGCAAGTGTTGTGTAAATGGAAGTAAATTTGTAAAATGAGGTCTCATGTTCGATTCTCACCCCGATTTACTTGTGCTCCATTCTTGGGTGGTTGCACCTGGGGTTATAGTGGTAGCC
>ML779531.1:551826-569661 GCA_009831015.1 Picea engelmannii
ATGAATTTCCAATGATTTGCAAGTAGATGGAACCCTTGGTTTTCTCCTCCAAGCTCTCACAAATCCTCTTCAATCTCTCTAACTTTGCTCCAACACCAAGTCAACACCAACACCAAGCCAACACCAAGAGCTCCTTCCCTCTCTACTCCAACTCAAAGATGAAACAATGAGGAAGAAGAGGGAGAGATTGTGCTTCTAAAAATGCCCTAGGGCCCACCCACAAAGCAAAAAAATAAAAAAATAAAAACAAAAAAAAAAGGAACTTTTTCGTGCCAATTTTGGGGAGCATCCGCGTGGTTTCGGGAGCGTGGGCTGCAGGCTCGGGAGCGCAGGGGAGCAGGACGGTTCAGAAATTGGCAGGGAGCGTAGGGGAGGAGGCGGGAGCGCGGTTCGGGAGGTCGGGAGTGGGGGGGGAACGAGCTTCGGGGATGCTCTTGCTCGGAGCGGGGTTCGGGGTCCGGACCGGGGGGGGGGCGGNACCGCGCGTTGCCGATTCCCCCAGTACAATATATATATATATATATATATATATATATATATATATACACCCTAGGCATATTACAAGTCCTCCCCCTTAAAATGCCCTCAAAGCTTGGGAAAATAACACTTCTTTTGATCGAATGATCCATCCTCTCATAGATTTCGCTATATATATATATACCCTAGGCATATTACAAGTCCTCCCCCTTAAAATGCCCTCAAAGCTTGGGAAAATAACACTTCTTTTGATCGAATGATCCATCCTCTCATAGATTTCGCTTACTTGATAAGGTTGAGGACATAAGGCGATATGATTTCCAAAGAATTGAACAATATTGTCACATCCAAAAAGGATCAATCCATCCTAGGTGGATTCTTTTTAGAACTCTCCTTCGATGATAAGATTCAAGCTTCTTTGTTTTTGACTTCAATTTGTATTGATCTTTGGATGCTTCGTTATGTAAGTAAAGTGTTGACTTTGGTTGGGTAATTGTGGATGTTGATGCATTGATTCTTGCATGCTACAACTTCTGTAATTTGGGTGAGGATATGGTACCTTGGTAACTTGATTCTTCTTAATCTTAGATTTAGTATTTTCATGATTTGCTTACATCATCAATTGATCTTAGATATTTTTGTATTCATTGGTGTATTCAGTGACCATTGATGAACTTTCAATTGTAATTGAATCTATACATGTCAACTTATCATTGAATTGTTTCTTGATCTCAATTCCTAGATGCTCCTTGTCCGATAAAACTTCGTGAGTGACGACACTAGTGTTTTCCTCCTTAATTGAGTTTGTGAGGGTTTCCTTATCCATGTTTTAGGTTTTTACTTCAAAAAATTTCCGCGATTCAATCCAATCGGTTAAGGATTCTTTGCCAACAAGTTGTTTCTTGATTTTCTGTTGCATCTTCTTCTCATCTTTAATTTCTTGATTTTCTGTTGCGTCTTCTTCTCATCTTTATCCTTATAACAGAGCTATAAACCACCCTTGGAACACATTCCCATGAGGTAGTTGGTTCCTTGAAGAGAACGATTTGGAGGTTTATTCTATTTTGAGCATGTCATGGTTATCTCAATTTGACTTGTCAATCACCCTAGTGTAGTGCTCCCTCACCACTTTCTTCATGGCACATATTTTGAGGTGTAGCCTCCATCTATTGCAGATTTGATGGGCCCGTCCTCCTATTTTTGGACTTGAAGCTTATTATACCAAACTTTGATCATGGATCTATGATAGCAATGAGCATGCCTTACTATTTCTTAGAGCTGTTGGTTGGCTCATTTATTGAGGATTGGTACTCATTGGAGGACGGGTTGGTGGAGTTCTTAAGGAGGATATGCTTGCTTTCAAGCTATTTTCAGCATGTGGTTACATTTTATATTATTTTTTCATTCATGCTTTTAGTGGACTTCTCCTCTTGAGTAAGCTCATGTGGACCCTTGGACCTCTTTTACTTGGTCAAATCATCTTGAAGAAAGAGTGCATCTTTCCTAGAAGGGACATCTTGGCTTGTGGATGAGACATGTGGCATAGCCACCACTTATTTCCTATTTATTATTCATTGTTTGACTTGTTATCAGGAGGTAGTTATTGGACAATAGTATTTTGTCCTTTTCCTTGGAGAAAAGTATGGCTCTAGATATTTGATTGTTATCCAATTGATAGATTAGTGGATCTAGATCCATCCAAATCATATTTTATTGTAAGGGAAGTTGAGCTAGACTCTATTTAAAGAGCAGCTCCTCCCATTTGTTTTTCATAGTTGGATTTGGGGAGATCCCCCCTTGGAATTTAGTTGAATATCTTGAAGGCAATTGAAGTAAGGGTTCTCTTTTGTGGCATATGTGTTTGGACTCAATATAGCTGAAGACTAATGCTGAAATTTGCTTGCATCAAATGTGTCATGAAGGGATGAATATGGGTGACCTTGTTCCTTTCTTTAGAAGAGTTTAATTGTGGTTCATTCCCCCTTCAAAATCTTCGTGTTTACTGCTGGAAATGTCAATGAGTATCTTTATTCCGAATTAAGAATTGGCTGCCATTTACATTCTCTATTGGTAAATACTCCCTCATGCATGTTTGGAATCTCTCCTTAATTCGGGTTTTCACAAGTTATTTTCTGTACTAGTGGACAACAAGATAGGCTGTTTGTGGGTTGTTAATTCCATCTGCATTCACTTCTAATCTCATTTGAAAGAAGCTCATAGTTGCTGCCCTTCCTAGTTTGTCTTTGACTGCACTTGCCCAATGGATTGACATTAGTCTTGGTCCTCCCATCACTTTATAAAAACTCATATTACAAATTTTGTTTTGTTTAAGTTAACTTCTCCATTTACATTGAGCTTCCATTTGCATAACTTTAGCAATCGTAGTCTAGGGATACCCCCCTTGTGGTGGAGGAGCGTCGGCATAAAGTGAGAGAAGGTGCTACTGCGGTGACAGTGGGTAGCCCCACTTAGTTCCTCCAAGGTCTTACTTGTGCTTTAGGAATTTATCACATAAAGTGAGGGTTTGGGTGGTAACATTGCTGTTAAAATCTCCCCCTTGCAAAACCACTTTCGTTGTTTTTGTTAATATCACTTATGGAGAGTTAAATAACTGTTGCAACTTGCAAGAAACTAATTCTGTTATCAATGATTTTGAACTAGGGGCTGATCAAAATATTTCCATAGAATGCAACCAAGGGTTGTATTAGTGGGTGGCATCCTATGACGTTGCTTAATGTTTCTTATAAAATCTTTGCCAAAGTAGTTACCATGCGGATTCGGGAAAAAAACGCTGCTTGCGTAGTTGGACAGGAGCAAACTGGTTTTGTTCAGGGGAGGTTCATTTTGGATGTGTTGTCGCCTTTATACACACCTCGTGTTTACCGTGGAAAATCTTTTAATCCATTTGGTGTGTCCTTGGGGGCAAGTCTCGAGTCAAGGTGCTGTCACTTGATCCTCGACTCCTTCGTCTAGGCCAACTCCTAGCGAAGCCAAGGGGGGTAGTCCCTATAAAAATAAATCTAAGGTTTTTGATCTAAACTAAGAACAAAAAGGGATCTAGGAGTTTTTTGTTACAACAACAAAGCAAGATTAAATTGAAACTTATGACAACAACATACAACAAATATTATACTAGCAGCATATATGACATATAAAGATAAAATTGCTTATGCTGGAAAGTAAAGCATTCAAGATACTATATATGAGATACAACATAAAAAAGGATATATATATTTGAATTGAAGTGATAAGCAAAAAGTATTGACTAGTGCCAAATAATGAAACTTGCTGCTTAGATGTTAAGCCACAAGTTGTTGCTGAAAGATAAATGCTTGCAAGTGTTGCTTGTAGATTTTAGAAGTTTCTTTAATGTTGAGTGATTATTATGAAATGACCAAGTTTATTATGAAGTTGCTTGTCAAAGTGAAATGCTTGAAGATAAACTAATCTAATTTAGAGGCTATCCGTCATCTTGGAAATTTGTGGAGAGTTTGCCGAAGCCCAAATGGCCTCACCAACAAACTCAACAAAGGTGCCGGAGGTCCAACACGGGGAGAATCTGGATCTCAAAGTTCTCGTCTGACTTCACACACTCCCTTTGTGCAGTTTTCCAAACATAAAGATAACTCTTTTTGAGATTGTCCTATTAAGCTAAATCTGCACTGACCAGCGCCGGTTCTGATGATTTCCCTAGATCGAGCTAGGCTCGCAAGGGCTCAGAGCATACATCGGGGAGCTGAGGGGATGGGTTTATTTGCAAATAAAAGAAATTGCAATAAAAGTAAACGTGTGACTAATTACTAAGTCCACACTGTCCAGCTTCTTTTCAGAGGCACTGAGGGGATTGGTTTATTTGCAAGAAAAGTAAAATGACAAGAAAGTAAATGTGTCACTAATTACTATGTCCGCACTGACTAGCCTCTTTTCAGAGGATCTTAGGGGACTGGTTTATTTGCAAAAGTAAATAAATGCGAAATTGAATGATTGAAAATTGAAACTAACTAAGCAATTAAAAGTTACTTTGCAAAAATTTAAATCTAATCTAAAGATTTGTTGTGTAGTGCTTAAGATTGATTGTACGGTTACTTTTAGTTTGCCTTTAGATTGTAGAATTGCTGAGAAACTTGAAACAAAAGACAACCACAACATCAACCCCCTTGGGGGGAGAAGAAAACTGGGCATCGTGTAGCCCGCTTTTATTACTTTCTTTTACAATGAACTTTTTTCTTTTTTCTTTTTGGGAAGACTTATGATCCTTATAAGTCTGGATCACAAGGTTTACAAGGTTTTAATGAAAGAGGTTTATTCCTTGGAGAGGTAGGAAGTTCTTGGAGGTTCCGAATGCTTCAAATCCGACCAAAACGGATGGAGTCTCCCCTTGGATGTCCAACGATCTGCAAAAAACAGCAAGTAAAATAGAGATCAAATACACCCAAAGACACTTTAGAAGTGCCTTTGGATCACCAACTTTTAAAGGCCAAACTTGCTGAAAAATTCTAAGTATAAAAGTGAAATATTTTGTTTAATTTTTACAACAAAACTAATCTAAGAAGAGAGCTCTTTTAATGACTTTTATTTGCTGTCCTAAAACAGCAAATAAATGACACTAAATAGCTAAATCTATCAATGAAATACACCAATAAACTAATCACTTTATGCCTTTAAAATTTGGAAGAAAATATGTGCAAAAAAGTGACTTTTACTTTTAGACCTAGCTTTAAATATGGAAATTAAACTTTGATCTAGATCTAAATGTAACATGCATGCATGAGATCTACTTTGATATAGCTTAGAAAATGAAATCTACTTGCATGCAATAAAAAATAAGCAAAGGAAATGAAGATTTAGAATTTTTTGAGAAAGAGAGAGAGAGAGATTGAGCCTGCAAGGTGGAACTTCTTTTCTGGGCTATGGAGTCTCTTAGCATTTATGCGGAGGGAACTTGTCCACTAAGGGCCTTCAAGCTTGTGAGGGACGCGCATGGCAATTCCTTTCACTTCTTGGAGGATGGATAACTTGCAAGTAAAATGCTTCACAGAGGGGGTGCACTCCCCTATTCCAATTAAACAAAATGCTTCCTACACATAAGGTCTTGATAGCACGTTAGTTCAAAATAGAAAGAGTATGCAAATCAATAATCTTATAATATTAAAGAGAGTAAAGTCAAGCAATCAAGATAGTCTTGCAAGATTCTACCATCTAGGAAACAATACCTTCATTCAATAAGGAAAACATGCAAAGTAAAACACAATGTTACCTCATATGATTGAACCAAGACAATAATTATCCACACACAAGATGCACAACACCAAATTTGACCTCCAAAGTCTCTTGATTTATTCCACAAATGATAGTACAATACAATATGTTGCAAACCCAAGAGATTTCTCCCCAACTCCAACTAGCTAGCAATGGGAGAGAAGCCTTGCATAAATAGGAAGGAGGGCGCACTTCCCAAGGAGGGAGGGTGCACATCCCAAGAAGGAAATGACAAATGTATGCTTGGATGAGTGCCAAATCTCCTCAAATGTGAGATAACTCACCTCAAGTGAAGAAAGAAAGGTTGGGAAGGTGCCACATGGCCAAGGGAAGGTGGCGACCCTCCTTGGGATCATCAYCCTCTCCTCAAATGCACCATCTCTCCTAGCTTGGGCRCACCCTCTCTTGGGATCTCCACCAAGTAGAGAGAACTCACTCTCAACTCCCCCTAACTCATCCTCAAGTGCCACTAAGTCATAGTGAAGTGAGAGAGAGAGAGAGTTAACTGAAAATATCTCTCCAACATGTTTCCACAAAAATAGCATTTGCTGATTTTTGTCTTTTATTTGTCATTTATTTACCTTTTTTGAGAGAAAATCATTTTTTCTCGAGTAAAACTCAATATTTACCCTCGAAAAGGTGTACGTAAGTAAAGTGGGTACTCTGGACATGAAAACGAGAACCTACAAGGCATATAATGCCTCCTAGTACTACTTTTTTAACTTATTGACCAATTACAATTAAAAAATCCTGTTTTACGGGAAATTTTTTATTTGCAAAAAACATTAAAAACCTAAGGGGGACTTAGTGCAATTTCTATATGACTCAAAATGACGACCTAGCATGGTAATATAAACATTTTATACACTAGACTTGGATAACCAATCTAAGGCCTAACCATCGGTAACATACCCTAGCTTTGGAGGTATTTGAGTGAGAAAACTTAGAAATTATAACTCGCCTAAAATAAATTTCAGGCAAGAAATAATTAACAAGTGAAAAAAAACACTCACGAGTATGTACTCATGATCAAGTCTTAGAAGTTAGGAGGCCAAGCCTTTTACAAAATCATCATGCTAATCTCATCTTATTACAATGCCCCACAGGGGATGGAAATGCGAAAAAAGGTGGTCAAATTGTCTGGTTGGACTTCTCAACTCTGAATTTTGAGCAAGTGATTGCTCAATCTTTGGCGGCTCAACTGCAAGTCCATCCTAGTGCAACTTGGTGGATAACAATATACAATGCTTTCTGTATGGGAGAGAGTGAGCTAGGAAGATTCAACAAAATTCTATCTTTCTGAAAATTGATTTTGACAAAGCTTATGATAGGGTAGACTGGAGCTTCATCACCAAAATGTTGCACTGCCTTGGGTTTGGTGCTCCTTGTGTGGATATGGTTAATAATCTCTTTTCACATGCTTCAACTTTTGTTTTAGTAAATGGCTTCTTTTTTGTTAGGATTACTCTGCTTTGATCTATTAGACATGGTTGCCCATTGGTTCCTTAATTGTAGGTTCTAGCAGTAGATGCATTGTGTTATTTTGTTCAAATTTCAAAGTGGATAGGGTTCAGGGATAAAGTTGCGGTATCTCTCTACCATGAGGTTTTGAGGTGGTTAATAACCATTTTCTTGGTGACTCTCTTATCTCTGATCAGGATGTTTTTTTTTGTTTTTTTTGATATTATTTCTTCTCCCCTCTTCTTTAAAATCGCGGGCTCTTTCATTTTGAGAAGTATTTGGGAAGTGTGGGTGGTGAATGCTAGGCACCTTTGTTGGAATTTCCGTGTTAGTAAATATGGCTGTGATCTAGTGAACCAATTGATCTAGAGATGGAAATTAGAGGATCATGTGTTGCTGAAATCATTAGATTTGAAGCTTTAAGGTTCAATAAAAAACCCATTTTCTTGTGAAAAGATCTCCGGGACTTGGAGTCTAGACCATGGATAGAGTGAAAGTGCTTGCTCAACAAAAGGGCCTTCTAGGCTCTGATAGATTGACTATTCGTGAGATCCAGAATCTTGTTCCTTTGGATGAACAATACAAAATGAATATACAAATTTAGGGCCCTATTTGGAGAGATTGGGGGTGGTCTTCTGGTAATCCTATGCATCTTTATGATACTGTGAAATCTTATAGCTTGCTTCACAAATGGATGCCTCTAGCACCGGCATTGAGCCCTAGACGGGCCTCTTTGGATCCTGAAAAAAGATGGTTTGAAAGATCGCATAATGTTTGGTCCTCATAATCTCCTTCAAGCTCCAAGTTTTCACCCCGTTTTATTATTTATCAAGGCCTTCTGACAAAGGCTCGACTTGCCAAGAATGAATTCATGGATAACAGATGTCTTTTGTGTGGGGAGGAGGAAACGCTTAAGCATGTTATGTGGGAATGCAAATTTGTGTGGGATTGTTGGCGTTAGGTTCAGCTCCAAATCCCCTCTATTTTTCAAGGCAAAATCTATTAGCGTGCAACTCTTCCTGGGGAGTCAAAACAATGGGTGTTATCTGGCTTCTCCAACTTATGGAATTGCATTAGAGTTTCTGTGCTTTTTTTTCTTTGCATGATGCATTGTAAGTATCTTTCTGAGAAAAGTGTTAGCTCTATGTTTTCCTTTCTTGAGTCTTTGTGGGAAGAGGTATGTCTTCAGTTGCTAGCCAAAGGCTTTTTATTGATTAGATATGGGAAGAAAGTTGATTCTGCTGCTTATTCTGATTTGATCACTGCCTTAGTAGCTCTGAGAAAAGCTTGATTGGTTATTCTTATCCTGTCTTCTACATATTTTGTTCTCCTTGTACATATTGTTTTTGTAGCGAGCTTACAACTTTGATCCAGAATCCTTTGACTGCGAGGCCACAATGGGGGGTATCTTTTCTGCCCAATTCATCCAAGACTTGCACTGGGCGCCCACCAATTTTGCAAGTACAGGTACACAACAAGCTCGAGCACAAACAAACGTGTCATTGGAGAGACTTAAACCCTGGTGGGGGCTTTAGAATCACCCTGTTTTCACTGACCTCGCAAGCCACTGTTTACTGGTTCTTTTTGTGTGTAATATAATAAGTATTTTCTCAAAACAAAAAAGAAACTGTTGCTGCTGTCCAAACCGGAAATGGGTGCTATAATTATCAATGCAAACTAGTCAAAACACGGATGAATTGGGGTTTGTTTTAAGTGCTTTTATGGGTTGGACATAGTTTCCCTAGGTTTTTTTTGAGGGTCTGAGACTCTGACCCCTTTTTCTTTGTGTTTTTATTCGTTCATTCATTTATTTTATTTTTATTTATAAGTATTCATGTTTTTTCCTCTGCGTTTCTCTTTTCCTGTTTTAATTATTTTTATGGGGATGTCTCCTCTAAACTCTCTTGAAGCTAAGGAATGCAAGGTGAGTTCCTCGGTTGTTCTGTGGGTGCTGTCCTGCACCACAGTGGGGGACAGGCATGCCCGGACTGGCATGGGGACATGGGATGCATCTCTGTGCTTGGATCACATTCCCTAGGGCCAGGGATGTCTCCCTTGACTACGCAGGTTCAACCTGAACATTCTATTTTCTAACAAATGCTCCAGGCCTGTTCACAAAGATTGACATCAATGATGTGACACCCAGGTCATAGTCAATGTACTTAATTTGATGTTGCAGTTTATCCATGTACAAACAAACTAAGGCTGGTAGCAAATAGTAGTCATTCTTTTACTCATCTGTCACTATGTAAGAGTCGAGACATTTGGGAATTCTTTTGTTTTGTTTCTTGCGTTTACTTCCTCTTGTATTCCTTGAAGTGCATCGTTTAACTTAATCGATTCTCTGGAGTCTGTACATCTTTAATCCTGTCCGTGAAGTAGTCTAATTATAATACTTCTAGCAAAGCGTTTCTTAAATCTATAAAGCAATAATATAAATTATCATCCTTTTCAATCAAAGCCAGTGACCTTATCTGCTTAATGTGCTCCAAGAATCAGTAGTAGATTGTTCAGAGTTGGACATTGACTGACCTATGACCATCATTTCATCATGCTTAACTTTTATCTATAAGTTTGCCGAGCAATTTTGTGGATATAGAATTTACATGATTTGCTGAATTTTGAAGAATCCTAATTATTGCTTCCGTGGAGAATTGGTATTTTGAGACTTGTTCTGGAACACCTTATCTGATGCACATAATTATTTTTATTAATAGTGGTGCCAGAGGAACTTTTCCATTTTCCAAATTCTTCCTGTAACCTGTTTATGATTGGTTATTCCAATGGCTAGCCATTTTATCTAGTCAACGTCCTGCTTAAATGAATTTTCTTCTCCTGTTTGTAGGTTGGTTATTATATTTCTTGCATCTTTTGCATTGCAGATATTAACTACTGCTTATTTATTGTCTCTTTTTCCTGTCACTCTTTTCTTTGTTGTAACTCATTCTGAAGTTTCTGTCAATTTTTCCTTGCAACCTCTGTTATCAGGTTTTGGAAGTTACATGTATTTGATTTTTTTGTTCTTTTATTATTAATTTTGCCTCTTGGCATTATACTCAAACTAAGTATTCTCTGGGAAGGTTGTTGGCTTGTTCCTTTTGTCTTTGATATTGCATTTTTTCAACTCCCCCTCTATTTCTATTGACTAATTCATTGTATTTATTTCTCGATCTTTATCCTCCTAAAAGTCCAAATATTCCACAGTTTCATTTGAGACTGTAGGAAAAAGGTCTTTATTTTATTTGAGTCTTTTCAGTGAACTTTGTTCTTCAGGCTTAATGTTCTATCTTGCTTCTCACTTCTTATCATCAATCTCAAGTGTAGCAGGCTATCTTTCTTCTAGCTTTTGATTATTCTATCTTCTAACTGTTTATCATCCATCCCAAGTGTATTAGGCCATCTTTAGATGGCATACTGCATGAGAGCTCTTCATGATTACTTCATCAAAATCTTTTAAGCCTTCTGGGTCGCAAATCATAAAATCTAAGACAGTTTAGGTTGTCTCGTAATTCCTTGATTTCCTCCAATTTATAAGATATTAATGTCTATAGAATGGAGGCTTCACATGTATGGATAATGCTCATACCTTGTTTAAGAGCTTGAAACTTTTTTCTATTCTGCAGTAGCCAGAAGTTGAGTAATAATTTATGGAAGTGTAAGTGTAGGGAATTCCATAACGAAGCTAGCAACCTTTTGGGAAGCATATGATTTTGTATTTAGCTATGAAAAGTATCAAAATACTATTCCTTTGTAGATTAAAATGGTATATCAACTTTATGCAATAGGTTAGGCTAGAGTTGACCTCAATGTGTAAGGTTTGTAAGGATTTTATAAATCTAATCATCTGAGGTTAGTATCTAATATAAAGTTGAATTAATTAGTAAGTCATCATGGCGTCAAGGATGAAGTGGAATCAATTAGTATACCATCTAAGCCATTTTCCTTCTAATGACCATCCATATGCACCAAAATAAACTATTCTTATTAAATTGCTGAGTCCATGCTGAGCACATCAGATTTGCATCCAGCTGCATAAATGCAGCTCTGATGTCCATCACATTTGTGTCTGTGTTGGTGCTTGTCCACTGCCAATAGCTGGCTGTAATATGCTCTTTCTTCTCTAATTATTAAGTATAGGTGTCAAGCATGGAATGCCAGTCTTTTGAGGTAACGATGGGGTTTCATTGAATGTCACTGCAGATGGTTCTTCCCATTGCCGTGGAAGATGTTAAGAGAGAGGTGAAGATACTGCAAGCTTTGACTGGGCACGAGAATGTGGTTCAGTTTTACAATGCATTCGAGGATGATGATTTTGTTTACATTGTAATGGAGTAAGTATCTTCTATTTACTTATGCAATTTGTTTTCATGATTATTGTTAAGTACTAAGCTATGCATTGTAAATTGATCAGGGATCACCTTTTCCTTCCGTTTAAGTTTTTTACATGGTGAAAGGACAGTTAAATCATGTAATTGAAGCTGTCATTTAAATCCTCCTCTGCTGAAATAAGTCAACGAACTTGTCTTGTTATACTTGGTGTTAGTCCAGGAATTACATCAAGAATTAACATTAAACAGAAACATCAGCTTGTTGATCCAGGTGTACCAGTTCAGAAGAGAAACGATGTTTTGTTTGAGATGCCAACCATGAACAAAAGATAATATGATGACGTCAGATTCCTCTTTTCTAGCTTTGTACTGAATATGGAAATTTGCATGTTCACCATTTTAATATGCTAACAACCCCACCAAAGAACTGTACTACTGCCCTGGGTGGTGAGGACCGGGCATGCCAAACCTACCCATTGGTGTGAACTCTTAAGCAAGATATGGTGTAATATGTAACGCTCTAAATAGCATCAAAAGTAGAGATTACATCAGAATATAATCCAAAGAACAATAACTAATGAATTATTAAAAAATTCCCAAAATATTCAGGAATTTTGTGATATATTATGAATTATATGTGAAATATGGAAAGATCTTACAAAATAAGAGGGCATCACATTGCAGTGGCCGAAATTGGAACTCATGACCTCATGGTTGATCTATGTTATTTGTACCTCTTTCAACTTTGACTATCTGTGACTGATCCGTAACTGCTCAGCCTATGGCCAAGACGATTCACCAGCATGGACCTTAATTAATTTTGTGAAAATAAATAATTCTCTGTTTGCTATTTTTCTGTGCATTGATTCTGATTGTGTATTYCTTTTAAACTGTAATTTAATTGCAATAAAAACAGTGCTGAAGAAATCAATCACATATACAGTATTAACACAGAGATTACCTTGGAAACCCATTTGGAAAACCAACAAATTAATGGCTTCTTCATGTCAATTTTTCATGCAACTAATTTCAGATCTGAAGATTACTTCCAAGTGATCCAAACAGTAAACTCTAGCTGTTATCACTGAACAATTTTAGACTGAAATTATGACAGAAAATTACAGCAGCGGAAACAACAAGATCAGAGATAAAYCATCCATGAACACGAGACACAAAATTTTCTATTTTGTAAACTTTCAAATTCAGAAATTTCTGAGGGCAAAATCAGCCCTCTCAGGAGCTTATCACCAATTCCAAGGACAAATCAGTCCTCCCAAAATCAGCAAAACAGCAAAACCAAACTCAACAAATTTACTCAGAAAATTTCCTGCCCACAAATCTGCTACAGGTCTGCTGACATCAGTCGTACGATTGCTGACGTCACACCGTACGACCTGCAACTTCTGCCCAGCACCTTTGCACGTGCGGCCTGCCTGTATGGCTTGCATGTGCGACCTTCTTCTCGGCGGTATGGACTTGTACGGTCTGTACAATCCATACCACGTGCAGATTCTCTTCTTTTGCAGCTGTCTCTCTCTTCCACACGTGCGGCCTTCCTCACCTCACACGTGTGATTTCCCTGCCAAGGACAGAAAATAGAAGGTCCAAAAACCCTAGGCCAGATTGCCTAGGTGTAGAAATCTCCTTGCTGAAATTTCCATGCCTCCTAGCACAAGTGTTCACTCACTTATGCTAACTCCATGATGTCACAATGGGATTTGTTATAATCTCTCCTTTCCTTATATAGGAGTCTAATTCGAGGTTAGAAACCCTTATCTTACTCTAAGGAGCCTTCCACTAAACTCAACATTAAATTGGAATATTTTATTCCTCCTTGTGGGTGTGAAGCCCTTGCACAAGCCCACAAAGCCCATCACCAAGCCCATGTATCATGCTTTCTGCAAGACCTTCCTTGGTGTCCAAGCCTACTAATATATGAGCAATGATCATCGAACTAGTGTCACAAAATGAGAGGTATGCTTCATAGAAGTGTCCAAGTGCTTTCTTGATTTCTCAAAAAACTTCAATTGACCAAAAGCCAATTAGAAAGCCCAGGAGTTTTACCCAAACTGGCATAATGTCAACTCTCTTAGATTTGGCATCAAAAAACAGGGTCCATTTTTTGAGAGTTAGAGGATTCTGTCCCCATTTCCGACATGAATCCAAAACCCTCTCTGCATTGATTGCCGAATGGAAGATGAAAGCCAACCAATGCCTAGATAGTATATAAAATGCCGGATTATATCCTAAACAGGGTTCCAAATTTGATGAGATCCATTCTTTGAGAGACCTTTCCCCTAATCTTTTTCCAGGGAATCTACCAACAAGTGCCTTTCCAGACATGGCAACAACCTCATTCATTTTGACTTCCTCCCCAAGGACAATGAAATGAACAAAGTTTATTTACTGTAGAAATATCCAACATAAGGACAGTAAACAGAAAATTATAAAGGTCGAGTATATATAAAAAATTGAATGAATGATATAGATGTATACAATGACCTTCGTGACGCTATATACACATTGACTGGTCATGTTGGTTGAATGGTCACGTCCCTTAATTAGAATGTGTCACTTCATTAATTATTGTTTTGTTATTATTATTATTAATATTATTGATATGTTATAGATATTTATGTTCAGTACATTGCCTTCCCCTTTAGAAATGCTTTGTCTTCAAAGCATATTTATGGAAAGATTTAATCTCTTGTTCTGGCTTGTAATGCCTTCTCATGATTCTTTGTTCTTGTAGTTATGATGGTAAATGATGCAAGACGAGATGACCTTCTAAGTGTTGAGCAGATTTGTCGAATTGTAATAGGATTTGACCACCTGTTAGCACACTTTTTCACCCTCCAATTGAGTTGATATACCTGATAAAACAACGATGAAAAGGCGGCTAATTAAAGGACAAAAGCCCCAAATTGTCACGGGCTAGACCCCTCTCCGTTTCGGCTGGTGCTTGCCAGCCTCAGGGGGAGTCCCTAGGGTGATTTGCTGCTGTCCTAAAATTTGATTTTCTGCAAAATAAGACCAAAAACAGCAGCTGATATGCCTTGGACAGCGTGTTAATACTGCCCAAGATCAGGGGGAAAAGATAATTTTGTTTGCTTGGAAGGATCCTGTAGGGATAGCAGAAGAAAGAGAGAAGAAAGGAAGAGAGAAACTACTCAAAAGATTGATTAAAACCACAATGAGTAGCAATAAGCTACTAATCTAATTGCAAAATTCAACAATGTACCAACAAGAAGAAATGTTCGGAAGAAAAACACAAAACTTCTTTAATATTAGGCTTGCAAAAGGGTTGATTGCGCCACAATTGAGAAGTCCACAACCACTACAATGATCACCTTGCTCAAAGATAGAGTAACTAGACTAGAGAATGAGAGAGAGAAGAGAAAGTATGATAATATGCCGCTGCTGCAAAATCCGACCAATAATCAATGTCAACCATGCAATATATAGTGTGTGAGGCACAAATCCAAAGGAAGAGAAAGACTATGGTGCATAGGAGATGGGAGAAAGAATAGGAGTAGGGGAGTGTGCGCATGAGGATGGATGAGAAAGTGGGGAAGCATGCGCATGGGGTGAACTAGAGTGAGAGAATGAGTTAATCCCATGTGTGATAGTAGAGGTAGGAGTTAAGGTGAGTCAAGGAGGAAAAGTACCCTAAAACATAGGAGGAAGGCGCACCAAGAGATGAGGAATTAAGAATTTTAGAACCCACATGTGTGATCGAAACTCTAGATAGGCGCACAGGTGGAAACATATGGTAGGATATGGAGTTTTAGGAAGATAGATGGCGCATGCAAGAGAGGAAGAGGGAGTTCACAAGGAAAAAACACCCACACGTGTGAGGGAAGAGAGGATGATGAGGGCTCACTTGAGGAAGAAGAGGAAGAGAACGAGCATGAATCAATGCGTTTTTAGCTTTAAGGACTGAGGGAAAAGCATGGAGGTTAAAATTCGCAACCCAAAGCATGTCTCATTGCTAAACTTGGCCAAATAATGAGTGAGTTTATCCAAGGAGGAAATTTGCCCTATTTTTTTAGGGATATTCCTATTTTTTAGGAAATTAACGTTTAAATGCAAATTAAGAGGAATTTGAGGAAATTAATGCTTGGAAAGTGAAGATATGTCGAGTGATGGAAATTAGTGAGTAAAGTTAGCATTGATTGGCTAAATTATCTCCATGGAAGTGCCACCTCATCCTATCCGCCACCTCTTCACTTTATCTAATTCTCCGTTGACTTTATTTACCTTTACCTTGGAATATACACCCCTCTTCTTGATGCCATGTAGATGCCACATCACACTAAAACTTTGCCAAATGTCGAAATCTGAGCCTGCCACTTGTTATTTTTGGAGACCGTCACCCCTGCTATTTATAGAAATTGCTAAAAATAGGGTTCGACTCCTAAATTTTAGGAATCTGTAAAAAATGCTTAGGATGGCTAGGAGAACACCGCCACATGTCAACTGTCTAAAAATAGACACTACTAAAAATAAAATCTCCTCGCATGTCAATGATATCATACTCATCTGATTCGATTTTCCGCAAGGATTCCGAATCCGTAATCAGAATTGACATGTGAGCCCTGGTGCTCAACCTACTAAAAATAGAAATCTGTGACAAATCATCCCGGAAAAGGTCCAAAAGACTCAGAATGTCTCAAGGATCCATACTACGTGCTCAGAATTTGAATCTGGGACCTGAGCTCTTCCTGCTAAAAATAGAAAGTTCCCGCATGTCACCCGGAAAAGGATCAACCCTATATGCTCAAAACTGCTCCCAACTGTCAAGTGAGTCTTTCAAACCATGTCTCCTAGAAAGTAGGGACACCTGTTGTATGTAGACGTCTCTCTCAAATCCATGGGAAACCAAGCTAACTCCATCTTTGAAGCAAAAACAACCATATACCAATCCTGTACGATGTACTTGTCCCTGATGGGAACTAGCCTTTGACTCACAGAAGTGTTAAACTCTAGGAAAATCTTTGAATGCCAGCCTAAGTAGTGTATGGTGGCTCTTAACCCTCAAGATTTTCAAGGGTGAAAATCTAGGGGTTAACACCACCCTAATTCAATCCTTTGTGGAGCATTGCGTTTATAGGGTTTTTGGAAAGAACTTGTTGCATTGTGATTCCCAAGATGACTTCTACTTTGAGATTGATATGTATTGGAATCAATATTCTTTAAAATATAGTTTGAATATTGTCTTTGTTTTGAGCAATGTTGATATAGTGACTGGTTAAAGTATTGACTTTTGTGATTATGATGTCGATAAGGTGTCCTTGTAACTCGATCTTTCTTTCTCATACTTGTAGTGTGTTCTTGATTCACTTTTTGTAGTATGTTTTCTTTGCACATTTGTGTCGCTTTGTTGATCCTTAAAAGTTTATTGATAGAGATACTTGGATTTTCCATTGTTTGTACTTCGACATTTGACAACTTCTCTATTTCAATGGGGTTAGTCATTGTTTCTTTATTGATCGTTGATTCTTTGTTGGTTGACTTCTTTTCACTTTTTAACTTATTAATCCGTGGGATCAAGTTTTGACTATGATTCTTGAGATAAATTTCTTCATCTTTATTAGCAACAACCTCGTCCAATTTGTTTTGCATCATTTGTATTGACTTGATTATCCTGAAAGATTGCATTTGAGATATCTTTAAAGTCTTTTGATAAGGGAGTTTCTAAATCTAACTTCATTGTAACATCCTGGAATGTTATATTCTTCTTCTTATATCAAAATGTCAAAAACTTTTTCATCATGTTTAAGATGAAAGTACGCAATACTTCAATCTAGGTTGAACCTAGAATTATGTCAACTTCGTTTTGATATATAGTTGTAACATTGCATTGGGATATGAATTTATAATCATCAAAATTGTTAATTGTAAGTCTCTAATTTCATATTGATTCTTGTCAAAAGTGTTTTTTTGTTCGATTATACTTGCTATGAAACTAATAATTGATTCACCAAGTTGACGTTATGTGATTTTTCTCTTTGTATGGACAAATAGCGATGCTAATATCCTTTCCTTGAATAATCCCTTTAATTTTTAATAGAGCCATAGCACGTTTATAAAAGTTTTATGAAATCTTCCCTTTTTTCGTTATTAGACTCCATTTGGTTTTCGTTGAAAATTTTCGTAAAATGATACTCTTTACTATGGAACTTGTATATTCTTCATAATAAGTGGGTATTATACAAGGTACGATAGTCCCACAGATAATGTGCTTCAATGATATCTTCAATGTACTCCTTAGTATAATGAAAAAGGACTTTTATTTTTAATTAGGTCA
>ML779531.1:569774-582914 GCA_009831015.1 Picea engelmannii
TATATATATATATATATATATATATATATATATATATATCACCTACTCAAGAATGAAGACGGTGGACCCGAACAACTTGACAGTCAACGGAAGGAGCTTCTCTCTGAATTGAACAATTTGCTTGGTTTCGGTTACTTCCATGGCGGCAGCAACGGTCTCCCGATTTCCCATGCACACTAACTTGGTCAGTTACCTCATGGTGGCAACGGTGAATGGGACGTAATGTTCTACAGTCACGACCCTTATTCTGTCAATAGTCACGATCTCTGAATTTAATATTCATGATACCCAAGTTTTTAATATTCCGATTGTCTTGTTTTATCGATTATTATCAACCAGCAATGGTTTAATACTTATGGCAATGCTCAATATTGAAAACACCAAGCAATTATTACTCTGTTTTGAGCGGATAGGGAAGTGTAATGGCTGCAGATGTTGGTTATGTTACAACGATCTCATGCCCAATACAACAGGCCTATAGGTGACTGCAAGTGTCTCTTTTGAAGACAACAACCACAATGGCAGTGATGGTCCTTCCTAGATATCTGGTAGTGGATTGTATTCTCCTGATTTTCCTTTTATTTTCTTTCCACTGGAGTTCTATTTTGCCGATTTATGGTTTCCTTCGAATTTGCAGCAGACAGTGCTTTCTTCTTCAAGTTCTTTTCTTTTTTTCATTAATTAATTTATTTTGTTTTCCTCGATATCTGATTTTATTTTCAAACTTGTAGCAGTATCTTCTTTCTTCAACATAATTCAGAGAAACTTTGAAAAGATAGGGTTTGGCCAAAAGCTGGATCAGACAATGTCTGATAAAAAGTTTGTGTCCAAGGCCAGGAGCAGCTCTGATACCAATGAAATGAACAAAGTTCATTTACTGTAGAAATATCTAACACAAGGACTGTGGACAGAAATCCATAAAGGACAAGTATATATAAAAAATTGAATGAATGATATATAATGATATACAATGACCTCTGTGATGGTATATATACACAGACTGGTCACCTTAGTTGAATGGTCATGTCCTTTAATTAGGTCATATCCCTTAATTAGAATTTGTCACTTCGTTAATTATTGTTTTATATATTTATATTTATGTTCTTTACAGACAAGGTTCTTTTGACACAATTTTTTCTTTTGTAGTTCCCACCAGACTCAATCCCCACTGAAGGCCCTGCAAGATTTGCCCTGCCCTCTAGCAGTTGGGTGTTGCCGGATTGTGGATTCCTAGGGTTTCTAGAGAACGAATCTAAGCTTTCACCACACGTGGCTTCCAAATCCAGTGAAGAGCCTATAAATCTGGCATTAATATCCTGAAACTCACCAAAGCTAAGTCATTAAAAGTTAAAACACACCATTTGAAAACAGACTTTTGGAGTTTTCCAGACTTGGCAAGTAACCAGAATGAGAAGAAAGCTCCAGAAACCAGGTATTCTCATGCTCATTATTTTTACATAGTGATAGCATTTGTTCAGAGTTGATACCAAGGTCACTAGCATTAACCAAGCTCTTTCCACCTTAGCTTTCGACCTGAGATCTAGCACCCACTGCCTGTGCCGTAATGAACCCTGAGTACTTTCCATATGATGTATCATTCAATGAGATGTCAGATCCTAACTCCGCACCTGCAGACAGATTTTTTGCCACATCCTCCAAAAGTTCTATAGTATCTTCTTCTAACGGCTTTGTTCCCATAGACAAACGCTTGTTGGACCCTAGAATATTTGGGTTAGGAGATGTATTCACATGAGGAGTAACCCATATGTGGTGCCCCTCATAAGGATCTTTAGAGTAATCTACAATATCTGGTGCCATGCTGAAAAAACCCTAGCCCATCCAGCTCAAGAATTCCATGTCCCCTTTATTATAAGGGTTTTGTCTCTTTTTTATTGTTTTGAGTTTTTTAATGGATATTTATCCGGGTTGTATCTGAGACATAAATGAGCTATACTTGTACTGATAAGCATCAGGGCCATATCCGAGCTGTATCAGTACTGGATACATATATGATATCTGGATGATCAAATGGGGGTAGGGTGGATATGGTAAAGATTTCCATGTGTTCAAGCTTAGTCCCGTTCTCAGACTGGACACTGTTTTTTCATCTTCCTGAATTCTCAGTTCTCCTTTAATTTACTTTTTTTCGATGAAATGCACATCCCGGTAAAGCCACCAGGAACTTCTCCTCATTCCGAGGATGGTACCCAGGGTAAACCGGCCAGTTGCAGTTTTGGCAACCTAACCCAGTAGGGACATTGAGTGCCCACAATATTCACAGAGGCAGCCAGCTCGGGGACTTGATCTCTCGGCATCCTGCTTGTAATTCACAGCACTTGACCGCTTGGTGCTTGAGCTAACCCACTGGACTTTCTCCTTTAATTTACTCGTATATGAGCAATTCATACTTAAGATCAGATTGGCGGTCAAGTTTATTGAAGCAGACATGTCGTATGAATTTTCAGTCTGTAGGTTCTTTTGAATATGCTTCTTATATCTCTTATTAAATCAATAAAGTACAGGTAGAGATACCGGAGCAAATTACAGAAATTAAGTGGCCAAAAGTCATGCCACTGAGTAGCTGATGTGCTCAAGGCCAAAACCTGAAACTAGCAACCTGTTAAGCAAAGATTTGACTTTCATGTTTTTAGATCTGATGTCACTTTTGATTTGCATGACTCATTAAACTAATGTCTGAAATAGCTAGGCCTCTTTATTGTCTTTATTGTATTTTTGTGTCAGATTTATCTGCACTGTTAAAGTTTATATTAATGCAATCTTTTTAAAAATAATGTCAAGGAGAAAGGTTCGCCAGGGCATGATTATTTTTTTCTCAATATTTTGTCTATTTTGATTGTAGTACATCAAGTTAGATAGGTTCCACAAATCTGTTGCGTGAAATTTCAAGCATGGTTTGAAACTTTGAATATTATTTTATTGCTTAAAATTTTCAATAAAGAAGCACTAGCAGGCTTTCTGTACTATCCCCACAAGAATCTTTGGCTTCATGTAATTCCCAAATGTGGGCCCGCTATATTTCTCATTTTGCAGTGTTTCATGTTACTTAATCTCATTCTCATGTGAAAAGTCATAACTTCAAAGATCAAACTTTGGCATGCTTATAGTTTTTAACAAGTCTTACTTGAATATATACATGTGGCAGGTTATGTGAGGGAGGAGAACTCCTAGATCGGATATTGGCGAAGTAAGAATTCTTAGCTTTGCCTTTCTTTTCACCAGTTACATGGTTTATAAACCCCTAAGCATGTGGGATTTTTAACTTCCTAACTTATGAAAAAAGGTTGAAGAACTTGTCAACATGGACAACTTTGTTTTGACTGATTAATACGACTCATTTTATGTGTTGTGTTTTCCTCTATTGTTGAAATTCCACAAAAGGATAGCAATTCATCTGATGTCATGCTTCAAGACTACTATATATTCCTCCGAGATGCATTTCCATCTACTTAAAAGGGATCTCAATGCTCTGTTTTGTGGGCTCTTTGTTGTTGCTTTTTCTCTCTATTGCTATCAGCTTTATATTTGTTGTTCATATAACCCTGCAGAGCAGTTTCTTGACTTTCTTTAAAGGCTATCTAATCATACAATTGGATGGGTTCAGGAAGGATAGCAGGTACAGTGAAAAGGATGCAGCAAAAGTTGTACGGCAAATGCTGAAAGTTGCTGCTCGCTGTCATTTGCATGGTGTTGTCCATCGGGACATGAAACCTGAGGTGCATAACATTGCATTATTTCGTTGTCATTACCTTATAGTTTGAGGCTTGAGCAGTTACTTTTTCCTCTGTTTATATTATTTGTTTGATTAAGAAATAGATTTCTGATTTGTCGCATTTTAATCAGAATTTTCTTTTTAAGTCTACGAAAGAAGATTCACCTCTCAAGGCAACAGATTTTGGACTGTCAGACTTCATAAAACCAGGTAATAGTGAGGCTGAATGACAAACTATGAACCTAGCTCTATGAACTATATCACAGGACTCAATGTATATTCTTTGTTTTTGTCTTTCACATTAAGGATTTTGGTTAGCTTCTCGACTTAATAAATAAATATTGATTGAACTATACCATGCTCTTCAGGCAAGAAATTTCAGGACATTGTAGGTAGTGCATATTATGTTGCACCAGAAGTTCTAAAACGCAAGTCTGGGCCTGAATCTGATGTCTGGAGTATTGGCGTCATAACATACATTTTACTTTGTGGGAGGCGTCCATTTTGGGACAAAACAGAGGACGGCATATTTAAAGAGGTTCAAATCTTGTTTTTTGTTTTATTATAGGAAAATCTTGCGACTTTGTTTTGTATTTTTCCATTGGTGACATTTTCCATCAGCATGTCTGCAAGTTGTTGGTAAAGGTTTTTCTTGACTCCGAAAGAGTATTCAAGGGATAGTGGTTTAGGAGCTTCTGTACTATGTAGGGATGCTTGCTATTAAGTTCCTAGCTCCTTGTAGTGCAAGTGAACAGGTAGCTTTTCATTCAATCTTGTTTATGCCATTGCAAAGAATATATAATGTTCATAAAGGAAGCTGGTAGCATCTACATACGTGGTAAGCATGTCAGATTGCATCTAGTAAGTAGTTAATGTTGTTTGAACCAGTGTTGATAACATCGGCATCGGCAAAATGACAATGGTTCGAAAAACATTGTTTTGGAAAAAAATCGGAAAAAATCGGCAAACCGCAGAAAACAGTGAAATATACAAAATATATTCATTTTTTTTCAAAATTTTAAACATATAAAACAACAGCATCATCATATAAACACACTGGCACATAAATATGGAGAAAGCACTGATATATATGATGTAGTGGATGCCAAATAAAAAATGATACATCAAAGTCGATACTGAATCCTGAACCTAGAACCAAGACAAAATGACATCACATATATAATTATAAATTTATCTCATCATCACGAGGTAGATGTACAATGACAAAAGAAACAAAACTAACAACTAGCTATCTAATATCAATGCCCTCTCCCCCTTTTATGGGAAACGATAATGGGTTGTTTGTCAGGACTCAGGCCTGCCCTGACAGTAGAAGGCCCTGAGTTTGATAGTAGACGACCACTGGTGTGTGTATCAATTTGTGTAGAAGGTGGTGTTGATGCTAGCACATCACCCTCCATGATGTCTTCAAGCTGCTCCTACTCCCGCTCGTCCTCCTCCTCCCCCTGTTGCTCCTCTTGCTGCTGTTCCTCCTGTAACCATGCAGGTGCCTCCTCCATGATAGGCACCTCAGCCTCCACACTCCACTTAGACAATACATCAATATTGTCCAAGGAAATGGCATCCACATCCGATGTTCTATCCATTTGCCTCAACCATAGTCATAGATTGTAATGGACATACACTAAGTCATTGAGACGTGAGAACTCCAACCTGTAAGATGGCCATAAAAAATTTAATGGGTCTTGAGGGTCATAGACTCATAAATTACCACACATGTAATTGGTCTATTGAAGTTCTAAGTTCTAACCTGTTGCATTTCTTTGAGTGTACTTTTTCAAATACACTCCAATTGTTCCTCTTGTAACCATGCAGGTGCCTCCTCCTTGATAGGCACCTCAGTCTCCACACTCCACTTAGACAATACATCAATATTGTCCAAGGAAATGGCATCCACATCTGATGTTCTATCCATTTTCCTCAACCATAGTCAGATATTGTAATGGACATACACCAAGTCATTGAGATGTTGGAACTCCAACCTGTAAGATGGCCATAAAAAATTTAATGGGTCTTGAGGGTCATAATGTATTAGAGGGTCACTCATAAATTACCACACATGTAATTGCTCTGTTGAAGTTCTAAGTTCTAACCCGTTGCGTTTCTTTGAGTGTACTTTTTCAAATACACTCCAATTGCGCTCCCATCCCGAAGAGCTACAGGTTTGACTGAGGATTTGGATGAAAAATCTCTGTAAACTTGGTGCCCTTGCACCATAGTTTCACCACCAAACATCTACAACAAACAAGAAAGAAAGAGAACATAAAGAAAACATAATTAAACTTTAAAATAAATTATAAAACACATAATTTAATTTTAAAAATATAAAGTTCTAACTTCTAAATTCTAACGACTTATGTGGCATCAAAATGGTCCTTGCAACAACAACATTATCAAAGCCAAATAGTCCAGTACCATCCCGATACATCTCTATCTCGCGATTAATTTCGATGCGAATCCCGACATCAGGTACCATCCTTTGAAGACCAGTAAGGAGCCTTTCCATCACCTCACCATCAAAACCAAAGTTGCATTTGTAGGAAAATGTGGGGTTGAGGAAAAGTGTTGCTGCTTGAATGGGTCGATGGAGCATCCCGGTCCACTAACTATCAATCAAATCCTATAACAACATCTGTCTACTAAACTCGGGGGTACCCTTGCCCACATAATAAGCTTGGATATCTTCTTCGGCCTTATCCATGGCCTCATACAAATAGCCCATTGCGGGCTTATCGTTATCAACCAATCTCATAACCTTTACCAAAGGTTCACTCGCTGAGCACACTTCTACCACTCCTTCCCAGAAGGAGTCGATGTACATCAATCTGGCAATGGCTCTCTCATGCTATATGTACAATCATGCCACTTGTCATAAACAAACATCTGCGTCAACTCAAACCGACATTGAAGCAAAGATTGAAGAGTAAGGAAGTTGGTGGAAAAACGAGTGATTGTAGGACGCTGCAACTCCTTGTTTTTGGTGTGTCTCTTCATGAGGATAAGAACGAAAGCATGGTTATATATGAACTTGGGGATGCTCCTAGCCTGATCAATCACCTCCTTGATGAAGGAAGTTTTCCCCATATCCTCGAGCATCAAATCAATACAGTGTGCAGTGCATGGAGTCTAGACCAATGAGCAGTGCCTCTCCATAAGCATCCTACCAATGATCACATAATTAGTTGCATTATCTATTATGATTTGCACCGTATTATGCAAAACGATCTCCTGGATGAACCCATCCATCAACTCACACAACAATGATGCATCTTTTACATGTTTTGAAGCATCCACTTTTTTGATAAACATGGTACCTCTAGGACAATGTACCAAGAAATTGAGAAGGGTCCTACCCTTCCTATCTGTCCAACCATTAGACATTACCGTGCATCCAGACAACTCCCATGACTGCTTCAACTCCGTCAAGCTAGAGTTGATGTCCTTCTTTTTTGCTTGAAGAATTGGCCCTGCAACTCCTCAAAGGTAACGCTTTTATACCCTGGGCCAACAACAACAATGACATCACACGTTGACTGCCAAAATGGATTGTTTTTGGTGATGCTGAGAGGTATGTCACTCCAGAAAAGACACCTCCCCATAATCCTATCTGCCTCTGCCTTCTCCCTTTTCTTTAACACTGACATGATGGAAGGTTGTGCTTCAACGCTGGTTCGTGGAACAAGCAAAGATGCGGACCTCTCGGTAGCTAAATCTGTGGAGCCCCTCCCTGAACTTCTAACTGTAAGTTCGGCCCTCTTTGCGACTACGCCTTCTTTCTTTTTATCCTTTGCTTCAATTGAATCATGCACAACTCTCATAATCTCTGGGGTAGATTTAAGACAAATCCCAACTTCATGTCCGAGGATTTTACCTAAATGGTATTTCAACCCGCTAATCCCTCCCGTCATATGCAGCCCACACAATTTGCAATTCAATCGTTGCTGGTTTGTCCCATCTTTAGGGTCCCCATACTGCCAAAATGCATTCAAATGCTTCGACATATTTTCTATGGAAATTGACAGCTTCAAAATTCAACCCCAAGGCACCAATAAAACAAGAAAATGACATTAAATGAAAATCCCACTAGAAAAAAAATAACAGCTCATTGGTAAAAAAAATCAGACCTCTAGATTAGATTATTAGCAATGAAAAATGACAATAAGAGGGTGGAGAAAAAATTAATATCAAGGCTCAAGTTGGCTGTCCCATTAAAAAAAACCTTCACATTGTTTTATGGGCATGAAAATCATGGCAAAATGAAAAAAAAAAACGAAATGTGGGCAAGCAAAGAGGCAAGCAAACATGCATAAATCTATGAAAAAAAAGCATGAACATGGTGGGATTTAAATACATACCTATGAATGGAAGATTCAACATCGGTTGGCAAATGAAATTGAACCCTTGCTCCTCTAAAAAATCCTTGATGGTGATGATGATGGTTGTTTAGCTATCTCCACAGTGATTGATGAAGACCACAAACCCTCTCCTTCCTTCTCCAATAGCAAAAAACTCAATTGACCAAAAAAAATGATGAAATCACCTTTACCCCCCCGACTTCAGTGTGTCTGGTGATTTTTTCCATCGTGGCACGGTTTTTCGGAAAATGTTTGGGAAAAAATCACGATTTTTGGAAGTAAAAAAATCGCGATTTTTTGTCGGCCTGAAAAAATTGCGATTTTTCCGGACATCGCAGAAAAATCGGCAATATTTTCAACACTGGTTTGAACTGTACTCATCCAAGTGAAATGCATATTCTGCTCTCCTCTGTTCATTAATTTCCCACATTGAATGTGTGTGCCAAGTCAAAATGCTGAGCATTGTTATATTCCTACGCCTATGTGTTTTCCCATCATGGTAGTGTTTTTCAAAATTTGGCAAGCTTGTTTGCAGTAATTCTGATAGTCACGGGTGCATTGGCCTCATTGTATACCATTGTTGCTTCTGTAACTTTGTTCCATGTACCAATTTCTGTTGATACTTTTCTTTGGCCCAGGTCAAGGAGTTCTCATTTGTATTATTATATTATTTATGACACTACATGTTCTCTTCATCTAATGGCAGGTTTCGTTTTTCTTGATGGGCAGGTTCTAAGGAAGAAACCTGAATTCCGTGAAAAGCCATGGGAAAAAATTAGCAATAGTGCAAAGGATTTTGTCAAGAAATTGTTGGTAAAGGATCCCCGTGCTAGGCTTACTGCAGCTCAAGCACTATGTACAGCTTCTTTCCCTATTGTACACAAATCTAAATAAAATTGTATTTTTCATTGGCCCTTGAACAGCCTCCCGCGTGACAATTTTGTTTTTTTGGATAATACATTTAAGGGAAACAAGACTCCAATGCAAAAATTTTTCTCCTCTTTCTTCCTTCTCTATTTTATTTGTAAAAGTATTTTTTATTATGTCCAAAAAATTGCTGATACATCAGTACCCCAGGATCATCAGGACCAGTTAAGCCCCATCAGGAGCTGGATCAAAATTTTACATTTGACAATGCCCATCTAGAAAATATTGTATGGTACATATTGCATATAAATAACACATGGTTATCTTTTTTATTGGTATGATTAATATATTTATTTCTATCAACACTGTAGGTCAGATATGCAATAATGAAGGCAGATTCTTGGAACATTTGATTCTTTTTGAAACTTTAAGAACATAGATAAAAATGGAAGCATTCTATTTGCAGAATTTTAACTATGCCTCAATTAACAAATGAAATTTCAGCAGGTAAAATTTAGTGATAAAGTTATATCAAATTTCAATGAGTGTCCTATCATCTCATTTAAAAGAACTGAGACGTTGGACTTCCGAAACACCTCTTGTCTATCAAAGGCTGTTTTCTGTTAAATGAAAATTTCTGAGGTACTAAAGGCTGCCCAACAGGTCTGTCATATGACCTCTTGTTGGGCTATAAGTTCAAGGTTCCAAACTGTTCTTGCTGCAGTTTTAGGACAGCAAACAGTTCTGATTTTTCTCTCCCTCAAATCTGCCTTTAACTTTGTGATTGCATGCTCTTTTAAGGGTGCTTTTGCAAGTGTTTTTGTAACCAAAGTTAGCACATGCATGAACCTTAAAACATACAATACCGTCTTAGATATTTTAACTACTTTACAGCTGATAATAACTAAGCACACATGACAAATGAACTCATGGGTTTTTGGTCAACATGACCCTGGATAAACCCCCCCTGGGGAAAACCAGTTTGGAGCAGAATTTTATTATGGAGATCCGAAAGCAAAATACAACAAAGATAACACATGCCAACTCATCTCAAGATTGGCTGTCAAGTTCTTCTTGAAGTGCGCACCCCCTTTTAGGGATTTGCGCCCTTTCTCTTGGCTGTTTGCTGCATAGAAGTCTGCGCCTTCCTTCTGCTGTTTGCTGCCAGAAGTCTGCACCTCTTCTTCCTAGATAAGTGCGCCCACCTCACATGTGCGCCCCACTCTCCAAGGCTTGCTGTCCTCCTAGGTTTATGCGCCGTCATACACAAGTGCACACTCTAGCTTAGCTAGTGCTCCTCCTCACAAGATGCGCCCTCAAGCTCAAGCTGCAAGCTCCAATGGTGCGCCCTCTTCCCAAGGTGCACCCTTCTTGCCCTAGCCTCTTCTCCAAAACTCTCTCAACTTCTTCACTCAACTCCCTCAAGTGACAAGTGAACAATAGAGCATCTCTTTGCCCTTTGCGCCCCCTTTAGCCTTCCAAGGCCAAACCTAAAAGATTAGTGGCTAAGATTAACTCTTGCCAAGTCTAATCAATGGGTGAGATCTCATCTAATAAATCTCACTTGGAAACCCACTTTGTTCAAGTTTCCATAGTTTGCTTTATGTCTCTTAATTCACCCACATTGTGAATTAATAGTCACTTTATGACTTAAGTTACAAATTTCACTTTTTGACTTAAGTGACTAAGTCAAAGTGAAATTAGATCATAAAGTAAAGGTACAAGGGTCAAGCATTTCCCTCTTGTGTTTAGAGACTCACAAACACAAGGGGACCACTTCCCAAGGTACACAAAACTCAACACTCCCTCTTACCTTGGAAAGTGTTTCTCACCAAGCCCATCTTGTCTTTGAAATAGACATGCTTTCCCCTTGGCAAGGCCTTGATGAGAATGTATGCCACCTGCTCATTAGTCGGAATATACTAAACCTGAACTGCCCCACGCTGAACCCAGCCTATGATGAAATGATACTTGATCTCAATGTGCTTCAACCTGTCATTAAACATTCGATTCTCAGAGAGTTTGATACAACTCTGATTATCACAGTGAATGACTGTTGGAGATAACTACTAACCAAATAAACCAACCAACAACTTATGAAGCCAAATGGCCTCGCAATTGGCCTGACTGGTTGCCATGTACTCTACCTCGGCCGAACTCAAAGCTACTGACTTCTGTTTCCGGCTGAACCAGGAAACAACTCCTGATCCCAACCCAAAACAACACCTTGAGGTGCTCTTCCTGTCAATGGCACATCCTGCCCAGTCTGAGTTTGTGTAGCCAACGAAACTCACCCCATCTCCTCTGACATAGTCCAGACCAAAATCCACTGATCCTGCAATATACCTCAGAACATGCTTTGCCCCAATCCAGTGAACACTCCTAGGCTCCACCATGTACTGGCTGAGAGTGTTCATGGCAAAACAAATATCTGGTCTAGTGTTGACCAGATACATCAACGACCCGATCAATTGCCTGTATCTAGTAGTATCCACCAACCCGGAATTTGAAGCACTAAGCTTCTTCCAGTTGGTGATCATAGGTATAGACATGGGCCTGCAATCCTCCATATGAAATCTGCTCAAGATGTATGCTGCATACTTCCTTTGCCCCAGAAAGATATGACCCTCCTCCTGCCAAACCTCTATGCCCAAGAAATAGTGCATCAATCCAATGTCAGTTATCTCAAACTTTGATGCAAGACTCAACTATGAGATGCTCCGCTCCCGTGAAGAATAAATCATCCACATACAGTATGAGAATGAGCGTATCCTCACCTCGAATGATATAGTAGAGATTAGGATATGCCTTCCTCTTCTCAAATCCCATCTGAAGCAAATAAGTGTCTATCCGTGAATACCAAGCTCTTGGAGCTTGCTTCAGACCATAAAGTGCCTTTCTCAGAAGGCACACATGAGAATCTCTCTCCATCACCTCAAACCCCCGAGGCTGCTCTATGTACACCTCCATCTAATGTATCCTCCAACCCATCTTTGATGCTATGGCCATAATGCTCCGGATAGAAGTGTATCTCGCAATTGGTGCGAATGTCTCATCATAGTAGACTCCCTCTATCTGAGAGAATCCTCTCGCCACAAACTAGGGCCTTGTGTTTCTCTATGCTGCCATTTGCAACATACTTGGTCTTGTACAACCATTTGGAAGTCACAACTGACTTCCCCTCAGGCCTCGACACCACCTCCCATACATCATTGCGCATGATGGAGTCATACTCCTCCAACATGGCCTCTCACCAAACCTGTTGGTCAACTGCTTGCACAAAAGTCGTGGGCTCTGCATCTGTGATGCTCGTCACCTGCCTTGACAACCCGATAAAGCTGGATCCTTTGCTGGTGAGTGCCCTTGACCTGTGTGTCCACTATCTAGTCAGTGGATTCCTGTTCCATGCAGTCAAGGTTGAGCTCTGTTGGTGTCAACTGTTCTGCGATCTCCGAGGTGTCCAATAATGGTGGAAAATATGGTCGAAGGAGGTCCACATTGAACACTGGGTGCAAGCCAAGGAAGGGTGGAGTGTTGAGCTCAAAAGCATTGTCACCCACAACCTTGGTGATAGTGTAAGGACCATAGCGAAGTGGACGGAGCTTTCGATGGGGACCTGTAAGGCGCTCTTTCTGTAAATGTAACCAAACCTTGTCTCCCACCTGAAACTTGTGTGGTACCCGGTGTTGACCATGGTGTTGCTTGTACTTAGCATTGGCTTTCTGCAAAATCTCATGGACCTGTTGGCGGATGTGTTGAATTCGCTCAATGAATCTTGTGGCTTTGTTGGCCTCAGACTGAACATGGGACGATTTTGCCCGTGTGGTTGCAAGAGGTAGTGCAACATCAATGGGACCCAAGGGTTGGAATCCCAGCCCCACTTGAAATGGGCTATGGCCGGTGAAGGGTTGGAATCCAGATGGTACTCTTGTGGACTCAGTTGAGTAGGACGTCCCTGTGGCTGAGCACATGTGGACGTGTCCCTAGTGGCTGAGCACTAATGGACGTGTGAGATCCTTGCTATATTGTTTGAGAGTAAGATTTACTTGTAACCCTAATTGGTGATGTAAAGGGTACAAGTCGGCCCCACCATATGTGAGATAATTAATATTGTGTAATGATTAATTATATTATTGAGTTATTGTTGTTGACCCTATTGTGGCAATA
>ML779531.1:619334-629361 GCA_009831015.1 Picea engelmannii
GGTTTGTGGAGCTGCACGAGGTTCGAGCTCAAATTGTAGTTTCCTTCTGACCCAATTGAGATCCATCCAGGGCACTCAGATTGAGCCATTTTCCATCAGATTCAGATGGTGGAATCTTGCAGGGCGCATCATCCAGCCATTTAGGGCGCAACTCTTCTGACATGACATTTGAGGTTGTAGACAGAGTATCAGGGCAGATCTGGGGAAACCCTTCCGATCTGGTTCCGCATTTGGCGAGACGATCGTTTTGAGTCCTATAGCAGCAGATTCCATTGGTGGAATCATTTGGGGTGCATCCAGTGTTCTAGGAAGTGCGCAAACCCGCCAGGGGTCCAGATCCAATGCCTAAGAGACCAGATCTGACATCTGACACTCATCCATTTCAGTCTAGAGGCCAGGGCACTTCTATTGGAGCAGTTTCCAGCTCATTCTGACGGTCTATCCTTCCAGATGAGTTTTCCAGCTGGTAGCGGTTACCGTGCTTCTCCAGAATCGCATATTTTTGCCGATCTATCCGTGCATGCATTAGATCTGCCTTCATCTTATGATCACAGGTATTTTAATGCTATTTGCTTGTATTCCAGTGATGATCCATGAGATCTAGTTGACTATTATACTCTATATTTCCAGTATGTTATTGTATTTCCATGCTTGAGTCGCATGATACATGTTATTGGGCAGTTGATGTTCTTTACTTCCGCATGCATCCCTTATATACTGTTTAAACCATAAATACGCAACATGCACATGCAATAACTAACATGCACATGCAATAACCAACATGCACTTGCAATAACCATAAAATATCTCAAACACACAACTGAAACGCATCCAGAAACCCCCAGTGTATCAGATCTGCGAGACAGAACATTAGATCAGTAGAAAATATCTTGATCAGCGGGATCAGGGATATTTCAGTGGTATCAGAGCTTTAGTCCTGCTTATCTGTGACTAAAGTCTATGAGTTCAACGGGTGACCCAGAGGGTCGTGAACATGTGAGTGAAGAATACGGATTTTCCTCCTCTTCCTCCCAGTTCTGAGGAAGAGGAAGAGGAAGAGGCACACAGGGAAACCGAGAGAATGGCAGAGCATGAGGCAGAGAGGATGTGGGGAGACAAATATGAGCGACCAGAGGGCAGTGGTAAGGCCCCCATGGATCCAGAGGCATCCTTCATGCAGGTTATTAGCGATATGTTAGCTAGTCAGCGGGCCATGACTCAGTCCTTGGCACATGTGGTTGATAGATTCGCTATAGTGGGCACCCTAGGCACACAAACCCCACATACAACATAGGGGAACTCAGGGGCAGGCAGTAGACCCCAATGACCTACTCGCACATACGCATCTTCGAGTAGGATTCCAAGACCATTGTTCCCTAGTTTTCAGAGGGTACCACCACCACCAACACAACAGTCGTTAGCACAAAGGCTGCCCACTCAGGCGGAAGACATTGCAGAGTACAAGAGGGAGTATGCAACATTGGGCCGTGACTTCCATCATGACATGACACTGGTCGAGTACTGTGGACTTAGGGTCAGGAACCATCCCAAAGAACCTCAAAGAAGAGGATAGCAGCAGCAACAGGGGCATAACATGGATTTCATCCGGAAAGTCGGTAAACCCACCATACCTTCTTTTGACGGATCGTCCAAATGCACTGCCAGATCTTGGGTACAAAAGCTATCCATGTACTACAAGCTCAACCAGATGACCGAGACGGAGGCTAGTGACTCTTGCGCATTTGAGGGACAGTTGGATGCATACGATGATAGCGCGTGTCCTTCATCTTCTCCGTCAGGCAATGTTGAGGATTCAACACTTCAGCATAGTGGTGACATTTGTGAGGATTCATATGTGTTGGCACTTAGACATGATGAGATTAGGAGGTTGGATGACCTACCTATGGGTGTAGACATGGCTTCCAGGAAGTCATGTATGGAGGATGATGAGCTTCCTATAAGGAGCGAGCCACATTTTTCATCTTCTCAATCACCTATGCTAGCCACAACACGTGAGGATATCAGTGGCATTCCTGATATGGTAGAGGAGCCTTGTGTGGGGATTGTACACAAGGAAGATATGGATCTGCAGACCCAAGAGGAGAGGTATGGCTTGGAGATAGCTGACCTTACACATACCTATCAATATGAGGAGAGTGAGTCACCACTCTTTGAGATTCCATTGATGGACTAGGTCGTGGAGACCGACAGCTTGTTGGAACACTTACTCCCAGGATCGATCTACAATGATGAGGATGCACTCCTTATTGGTCGGGATGACCATAGCACGTGTATGAACACATCTGTATGGGATCCAGGCGCAGATGACATTAGTAGGGTGAGTGCACAGGAGGATACAACTGCCCATCTGTTAATGTTTAAGCCATTATTATAGTTCTTTGCATTTCAATAGATAACAACAACATAAGACAAGATCACTGAGAAATACACAATCACAAGAGACACATCATTTATCCTGGGAAACCCTCATGGGGAAGAAAACCCAGCAAAAATTCCTTATTATAGATAGCCAATACAATGCCAAGAGATAACTCAAACAAATACAGAAAGTCCTCTCCTAAAGATGCGCCTCTCTCTCTCTCTCTTCTGCAGCTCCGAAACTTGTCTCTTAATGAACAAGTGAGTGTGTGTCTAAGTGAGGTGCTAGCCTTCTTATTTATACAAGACTATATACATAAGCAAGGGAGATGACGATATTCCAAGCACCAAGCTGTATCACCTGGTGTGCAACAACATCTGAATTGAACAAAAGGAAAATATATTTTGAACATATGTTGCAGGAAACAACCCCTTGGGTGCTGTACCGGTATCCGAAACGCGTCGAAATGTCGTCATCCATACCGTACGACATTTCCTGATTTGGAAACGCCATACGGTATGGTCGACGACATTTCGATGGAGTTTTGGCCCCTATGATAGCCGTTTCAAAGGATTGTTTTTGGTTTGCGGGCCCGTCCAAGTGGCCAAAAGGGCCATGGGTCCCTTAGGTGGCAAAAAATCCCCTCGTTAACCACTAATAAACATTTTAGATCTGTCCAAATATCGTCACTATTTCACCCACCCTAGTAATTAATGGTTAATTAAGTAAAAGTGATATTCTCCTTTATCTTTCATTTTCATCCTTTTACTTAAATTTTTAACATTACCATTAATTGTTTCAGGATGTTTGAGAGTGGTTCCAACCTCATTGGACTTCATATGGAGAAAGTAGAATTTTAAGACCCATTCAAAATTCAACAGACTTAACGGTTTTCAGGATTTCAAGATTGGAAGGATTACAACGTTTCCATTGGATTCTATCATGTATGAGGGTATGGAATTGGCATTTAATCAAGAGCATCAGGCCTTCTATGTACCTCAATGTCCACCAATTAACATTTTTGGGGTTGATCAGTCCGGTTCTAATAACATTGTTCTCTACTATACAAGGATGTACAAGTGTCATACCAGGGTTTATCCAACCCCCATGATGAAATGCTCTTGAGGAATGATTCTCCTACAGTTTAATGCCTCTCCTCTAGGATGGTGCACTCTCTAACATCCAATGCTCCTATTCCATGGTTGTATCGAAGTGTTCTCATGCAAGGCATTACTCTTATAACTGTGTGCCACATGTCCTTTCATGTTAATATAGACATGGTTTTCCTTCTAAAATGTCATTTACGTGTATCGTTATTTTTTTCTTGCAAGATAATGTGTTATTTAAAAAAAAACTATATATATATATATATATGGCGTTTCCCCCGACGTTTCCATTTTTGGAGGGTCGTGTTTCTTGACGTACCCGTTTCAGAAACTTCTAGACGTTTCCCCGTTTCGTGCAACTTAGTTTTGAACCCAAACCCTAGTAGGCATGCAAGGAAATCCCCTTTCAAAAGGAACCATCGGTTAAATGCATCCTCATTCGACATTTGACTTAAGGAGAGAAAAATTACTCCTCTCGTCTCTAGGTGCATCCACCCCCCAAAATACTCTTTGTTTTAGTAAGGAAGAAGTTAAAGTCACCTGGATCTAAACTTGGAGAGGAACCATGCTACCGACATTAACTGAAGATTGTATGAAGGGCTCTATCTGTGGCTTTGAATTATATTGGGAAGGTAGCATTGAACCATTGGTTTTCCCCATACCCATCCCTTCTTCCGGAGACACTAGTGCAAGGGGGACTCGCCAACATGCAGATTCCTTGGGGGGACCACACCCTTAATACCCAAAGTGATCGATGTCTCTTCCACTTCGGTATCCATTTGTTCTGTATCCAAATTTAAAGCCACCACAAGCTCCTCTTCCATGGCGGGGTGACAGTAGGATCCTTTGAAGGAAGAGGTGGCCACTCCTACCTACTCTGGCTCACAATAGAAACCCTAGCTCTGTAAGCTTGGGATCACAATGGACCCATCACCAACCCATCCCCAATTGTACAGTCTTTGTCACTCGAGAAAGAAGCCATACCATTAACAAGCAAACCCTCTTCATCAACTGCTTCCTTGACTAAGTTCGAACTTGCAGAGCCCACTATACTAGCACCTAATAAACATGCTACCTTGCCAAAGGCTACCCCATGATTGTACGAATCCCTACGTTTAAGCCCTCAACGAATTTCTCCTCTTGCACAACTGTACAACCCTTGAAATCTCCTCTTTTGTTGCTATTCCCATCCGTATGGGCCTGCCCCTCATTGATTTGCACGCCCATACCTTCTTTTCTCTCCTTTCCACTTGTTCCCGTACATTTCTCTCTTGTGTGCCTGTTGCTGCCTTATACACACCTGGGAGACGTGGAAAAAATCTTCAATCCACTCGGTGTGTCCTTGGGGGCAAGTGAGAGTTAAGGTGCTGTCACCTAATCCTCAACTCCTCCGTCTAGGCTAATTCCTAGCGAAACAAAGGGGGGTAGTCCCTAACACATATACTAAGGCTTGAACTAAACTAAGTACAAGAAATAAATCTAGGAGCTTTATTCTTTCAACAATCAACCATAAAGTGAAAATACACAGATCAATTATTCACCACGATATAAACATTAAGCATATACTTGCATAAAGGATACTTAGACACAGTTGTTAGATGTAAGTAAAATCAAATTGCTTTAAGTAAATAACTGAAAAGTAAATGAAGCATATGGCTTTACAAAGTGTGTAATATGAGACCAGTGCTTTAAAGGTAATCGTGGGCAATGTAGTTCGTGTATTTTATTAAGGTAAATTGATGTTGAGTTAATGAAAGTGTTTGGCCTCCTTGGAGGTTAGCTCTTTGTTTGGAAATTTGCGGAGAGTTTACCGAAACCCAAAAGGTTTCACCAGTAAACTCACTCAAAGTGCTAGATGTCCAAAACGGGTGGGAAGCTAGGTCCCGAGAGGGCCCGCCTTACTTCGCAGGTCACTTTAAGGCGTTTTCCCGTGCATTAAGCTAACTACTTTGGAAATTTCCTTAATTATTCTATCACCACTGACCAGCTCAACGTGTATGAAACTTACTCCCAACAGATCAAGACTAGCTCGCAACTGAAAGGGTCAGAAACCGCACTGAGAGCTGAGGGGAAATGTTTATTTTAAACAAGAAATAAAATTGCGGAAATTGAAATGTTTTCTAATTACTAATGTCTTCACTGACCAACCTCTTTTGGAGGAGCTGAGGAGACAAGTTATTTGCCAACTTTGAAAATTGCAAAAAAAATAAAGCTAACTAGCAATTAAAGATTACTTGATTTGCAAAAAAGAAATCTAAATTAGATTGTTGTGTAGTGCTTTGAGACTTATAAAATTTGATTCCTTTTACTTAATCTTTAGATCATGAGATAGATTTAGACTTTAAACAAATAAAGAAACGATGCATGAAACTGAGACAAACACCACCACACCGGTTCTCCCCTTGGGGGGAAAAGAAAAGAGTGAAGCCTCCTTAGCTTCACTTATTTTATTGATCTGATTTACAATTGACTTTCTTTCTTTTCTGGAAGACTTGTGAGTCTTATAACTTGGGCTCACAAGTGTTACAAGTTTTCTTTGGAAAAAAATCTTCAAAGGTTCACTCTCGGGATCAAAACAGCTCCAATCTTGGTCAAATCGGACATAATTTCTCCCTCTTTATTCAATGACCTGCTAGAAAACGGCGAACAAATTAGACTAACTTCACCTAAAAGACACTTGAATAGTGCATTAAAAAATGAACAAAACTTAAGCTCAAACTTTCTAAAAATTTCTAAGTAAAAGGGAAATTTTTTATGACTTTTTCACTGGTTTAAATAGACTAAAGAAGGGCTCTATTAGTTGCCTTTATTTGCTGTCATAAAACAACAAGTAAAGATCACTAAATAGCTTGATCTAAACTGTTAAAACACTTCACTCTTTTGCTCTAAAGATCTGAAATAAGAACAATCAAAGAGATAAACTTTTACTCCTAAATCTAGCTTTAAATATGAGATAAACTTTGCCTAGATCTAGAAGGTCACGCATGCATAAGATTTCAAATAATTTTAACTTTAGAATGAACTATCTTTGCATGCAGAACAGAAAGTAACTTGAAGAATAAATTTTAAATTAATGAGAGAAAAAGATTGACAGGATCTTCTCTTTGGAACTTGAATCTTGGGCTATGGGGTCCCTTGATCAATGAAAGAGGGAAAAACTTTTATCTCTTGAAGAAGTTGAAGGATGGATTTCCTATCCCACTCTACTTCAAGCTTGAATAACCTGTTTTATCTTTCCAACCCTTGCAAACACTTGTTAGAACATTATTTTCCTACAAAGAAATTTGAAAACACATATTAGTTCATCCGAAAAACACGCATCTTTAAATTTCTGAATATAGAAAAATAATAGGATCTAAACAATAACCAAATTGAGTAAATCCTACCCTATTATGTGACAACACATCTCCAAGGTGATATATAAATAGATATACAATAATTTTGGGTCAAATACAAGGTTACCTCAAGATTATGCACAATTGTCCAAGCATCCACACATCACAACAATGACCAATTGATCTCCAAAGTCTTTTATTCAATAATCCAAGAGTATTACAGTAATGTTACAACAACAAGTATGAAATCCCAAGCTCCAACTAACTCAAAAAGGAGGAAGTTGACCTTGCTTTATACAATTCTGAGTAAAGATCCCAAGAGAGGTGCGCATGCCAAGTGTGAGGGTCGAATAGCTTAGATGAGGGAAAGTGGAAGAGGAGGAGGGGCGAGTTGTAGCCCTCTCCTCATGCCAAATATCTATCAAACTACCACATTGCAGCCATTGGGTGAGTCAAGGATTTGGGAGAGGATCTCCCTTGGAGAATGCACCACCTCAAGGGAGAGATGCGCACCTCTTTTTGAGCACATGCTCTTAACCAATTACACATGCCATTAGATATGCCTTTGACCCATTAACATCATCCTATGGGCGCCACCTTGCCTCTTGGGCTTTTATTTGGTCTCCAACATGTCCCCACATGTTTCCTTGATTTTTGCCTTTTCTGATTTTTTTTGATTTTTTTTGGGTTTTTTGAGCAAATTTGATTTTTAAGTGATTAAAATCACTAATTTTGCTCAACCAAGTGGGTGCTTAAGTAATATAGGTCCTCTAGGTTCCAAAATGAGCACGTCCAAGGCATATTAAGTCCCATAGTACCACTTTTTTAATACATCTTTATTTTTTAATTAAAAATTGTCGAATTGCGGCAAATTTTTAATTAACTGAAAAAATTAAAAAACCCTAAGGGAGACTTAGCACATTTCCATAAGACTCTAGGAGTATGTTTAGCATGCTAATATACATTAGACATTAGTCTTAGATCCATGCTAAGGCCTAACCATGGGCATATACTCCAGCTCTAGAGGAATTGAGTGAAAAAACTCATAAATTATAAATTCCCTGAACGACAAAATATAATAAATAAGTAGAAAAAACACTCCAGAGTACAACTCATGCTTAGGACTAAGGTGGCTAAGACCTTTTACAAGTTCATAATGCAACATCTCTTATTACAATTTTTATGGAAATGTGAAAAAGTTGGTCTTTATTGACCAACTGAACTTCTGAACTCTGAACTTTGAACAATAATGTTCAATCTTTGGTGGCTTGCTGGAAGTCCATCCTAGTGCAACTTTGATGGATAACATTGGCTCCATATGGGGACGTGTGCTTGATCTTTTATTCTTTGAAGGAAAGCATACGAGAATCCAGAATCATATTCCCTGCATCACCGACACTTTGTCAATAACATGTTCATATATAAAATCCAATACTAAACATAAGCTGCAAAGATAATATACATGTATATATATATATAATTTTGAAAAACAAACTATGTACAACATTTTACAAAACAAACTATATACAAAAATAAACTATGTACATAAAATGAAAATTTTAAAGTATAGAGGATAGGGTTTAGAGAAAATGATACAAAAGATGCCCCATGGACATCAGAGGACTTCGTTGAAGAAGAGTTTGAGAAGTTGACCATTTACTGGTAGTGGCAACCTCTCACCATCCAATCGGCTTAGGACAAATGAGTTCTTTCCAGCTACATCCTGGATAATATATGGCCCTGCCCATAGACTGTTAAACTTGCCGTGGCTTCCTGGTTTCTCTTTCTGTTTGTCCCATAAAATGACCGTATCACCTGCCTGGAAATCCCTTTGTCTTGAGGACTTATCAAAAGTCTTCTTTATCTTTTCTTGATTTCTTATGCTTTGATCTAGGGCTTTCCTTCTGTTTACATCCAGTTCAATTTTTTGATCAATCCTGTTCTGATGAAAGTCCTCGTCTAAACCATACTTCTAGACAAATTGATACACTGGAAGCTTCAGATGAACTGACAAAGTGATATCAAGACCGTAAACCAACTCAAAAGGACTCTTCCCTGTTGAACTCTTCTTTGTGATCCTATCAGCTCAAAGTGCAAACTTGATCTTATTATCCCATGACCTCTTGTTATCCCCAACAATTTTCTCAAGAATTGTCATTAAGTTTTTGTTGCTAGACTCAACAAGATCATTGCCTTGGGGATAATAATTTGAAGAGTGGGATAATATAATGCTATATTTAAAACAAAATGAGGATAATGATGGACCACACTGGTTTGGTCCGAAACGTCGAATATCAAAAACCTATGCGATGAATCCGAAAGAACTTTCTGATCAGAATGAGGATAATTCTGTAGAACTAAAGACCTTGGCATTATCAATTGTTATCTTTGCTGGCACACCAAATCTAGTGATAATTCTATTTTCAAGAAAGTCCATGACCACTTTATCGGTTGCTGACTTTGTGGGTATAGCCTCTACCCACTTTGTAAAATAATCAGTTGCTGTGATTATTCAAGTATAGTCGTTACTTGAATTATCTTTGAACTGACCAATGAAATCAAACCCCCATTGCTGAAAAGGGGTTTCCACCACTACTGGTTGTAACGGTAAGGCTACTAGCTTCTCCTTCCTAGTAAACAACTGACATTGCTAACAACCCCTAATCATTTTGTGCACATATGAAAATATAGTAGGCCAGTAGTAACTTGCTCTGAGGATTTTGTGGGCAATAGTTTTGGCTGCAAAATGCCCACCACAAAATCTTGAATGAAAATCAACCAAGAGTTTTTTGGACTCAAGCTCATCAACACATCTAAGTATTATCCCATCGGGGTTCCTCCACCCCAATCCATCCTGAATAATACAATACTTAGCTGCCTTTAATCTCAATGCTCTTCTTTTGTGACCAATTAAGTGACCATGGCATGTGAGATTAGAAAGGAAGAAAATGATATCAGCATACCATTCGTGTTGTTCTAACTTTTGAAGTTCTGGAGATAAAGCTGGCCTAGATTGGTTGTTTTGACAGATTAGGTTCAAAGATTATTCATTTCTTTCAGTTAGCATTTGAGCTAATCCTTGACCTTTGATTAACTTGGTGGGTTTTATTTCCAAATCATACTCTTGTATTTTCGAAACCCATTTTCCCCTGACCCCCAAGGAATCTTGTTGTCCAAGGATATCTTTTACTGCTGGGTGAGGTACA
>ML779531.1:636092-646533 GCA_009831015.1 Picea engelmannii
CATAGATAGGATCACTAAGAGAAACACAATCACAAGATACACAACATTTATCCTGGGAAACCCTCATGGGGGAGAAAACCCAGCGAAAACTTCCTTAATATAGATAGCCAATACAATGCCAGGACAATAAACCAAAACACAAGAGAATATCCAACACTGAGCAATGCGCCTCTCTCTTCCTTCTTCTCCCAACTGTAGCTACCAAACCTGCGCACTGGATGAGCGAATGAGTGAGTGAGATAATGAGGCTCTGGCTTCCTTTATTTATACAAACTGGCAGGTGCTGGAAAGGTGCCTCTTCACTGGGCAAGGCTGACTTCTCTTCTTAGTGGTTAAAACCACTTTAATTAGCCTGGGGGCCGACTTCTTAATTTGCACAATATATTTAGGGTTTGATCAATGCACAAAAGGGGATTTGGTCAATTACAATGCCCAACATGATCAATCCACAAAAGGGGATTGATCTAATGAATAATAACTCAATAATAAATAGAATACTCGTTGCAGTTACAATATTTCAACATATAGTCCCAAACTCCCAAAAGGTGTGACAAAACCAGGGACCACGAATCCCCAAGAAGAGCTCCACACCAATGAAGTTGTCCATGAAGCATAACAGAATGACAGTGCTACACCGACCTCCAACTTAATCTAGCAAAGCTACAGTCCCATAATGATGCTTTAGGGTCTCTAAATGATGACAAAAAGGGCATAAACCATTTGACAACGTGCTTTTGGAAAGGCATGTTTTGGAGGGCAACCCTTGATAAACAACCAACCAAGCAAAGACTTGAAGATTGTAGCTCAAACAAAGAGACCATACACTATGCAGCCGATGGATCCATGAGACCCTTAGGGTTGGATGAAACCCATCTAGCATTGAGGACTGGAGATAAAGGGTGTCTTTGATGAAGGCAGTCGATTTTCTTGGAGTCATATCGTTGAAGGGGTTTCCCAAACCTTCACTTCCACTATTTAATGGCCAAAATGGCCATCGATTGTAATCTCTTGTCCCATTGACCTATTACTTGGTCATTTGTGGATGTTACCTCCTAGACCTACACTCAAAGATATTCAAGTCCCTGAATGAAGTGCAACCATAGAGGTGCTCATGAAGGTTTCCCACTATCACCACAACTCTTCCTCTCACTTTAGGCTGGCTCTCCTCCAACACAAGGGGGGAAGCCCTAGAAAAAGAGGTTTATGATATTCTTAGAATTTAAGGGATGGTGGATTGCGAGGACCAATGCCTATCCAATTGGGCAATGGAGTTAGGTTCAACAATCAAGAGGGCTTGGATAGTATGAATGGAGGTGTAGTTAAGCTGTTAGGCTGTTATAAACATGCTCTAAGTAACCGCATGGATCTACTTCAATATTCAGAAAATTAAAGAAGGGCCCTTCCAAAGATGCTCCTCACAACTAGTACAAAATCAACTAATTATAACATGCAACCATTAATTATTAAAGTACATAAATTAAGTAGACAGGAGTAGGAAGTCTTCTTTGTAGAATGAACAACCAACAATTCACCATTCTTCAAGTGTGATTTCACCCCAAAGATCAAGAGGGCCTTAAATGTGCCATACTTAACCTTGAACCCTAGCTAAGGCAACCCTCAAAATATAGTGAACAACCTTAACTGAGATTACAACGACAAACCTGTGGCAACTTAACCTAGTAGTGCACCTCCGTCAAAGTCAAACATCAATGGAACACCATCACTACTATTATCCTTCAATGAACACAATGATTACAACAAGATGAAGGAAGGGTTTCACTTCAACCCTAGTGTCTTCTTATTGGAGCGAACTGCCCTTCTACAAGGATTATTCCAGTAGATATGTACAAGTAATTTCTAGCCATTAAATTGACCCAGGAAAACAAACAGAAGATGAAGAACCTTACATTGAAATGCCCCTTAACTTCTTCCTCCTAAAAGATCTTCAATTAAGCTTGGAGGGAAACTTCCAAACTTCCAACTGTGCCTCTAGCAGATGAATCTTTCATCTGTTTACTCTTTTCTTCTTCCCAAATTAGGACTTCATCCATCCAGGGTTTAAAGAGGTGAAACTAATATTTTAATTCATGGAAAGCGTCTTCTCACCTAGGGCACACCTCCCTAGGCCCTTTTATTGTGCATTTAGGGATGCTCAAACCCTAGTGCTCCCCTTAGATAGCTCATAAACCATAGTGCTCCTCTTCTGGGGTGCAAATGATATTCAATTATGTCTTTCTTTAGCTTATAGGTCCAAGTTTGACTTGGGACCTCTATCTCTATTGCATAGCTCCACTTGCGACTTGTCATCTTACTAAGTCTTTTGAGTATGCATTTGTGCTTTGTTTAGGGGTTTGGAACTTTGGATTATGTCAACCATGCCACATGGTAGTTCCTTATGCAACAAAGTGTCCTCCAAATATGTAGAACATGCTTCAAACCAAGTCTTCTTGCCCCAAATGTCTCAAGGGTGAAACACTCCTCCAAATATGTGGAATACTCCTCAGATACTATGTGATGCCCCATAAAGTCACTTTATCGCACTTTTAATGCCTTTTTGGACAAAACATCACTCTTGCAAGGGGTGGATTCCAGTGTTGCAAATATCTCTGATTTCTCACAATATTTCCGATATATCCTAAGTTTTCAAGCTGTCAATTTGTCTGATATTTTCATATCGAAGTTTATTCTTATTGATATTGTCAGATAATTTTTGATATTTTCCCCAATATTTTCGATAAGTTTCTTTCTGGACCCTAGGCGATATATTCCCTGAAATGATATTTGCAACATTGGTAGATTCATGGCCAAGCAACCACAATGCTTCTTTGAAATGGAATATTCATCATCATGTGATCTCCTTTGCCCATAATAGGGCTCCAAGCTACGTCGTTCCTCCATTCTCCTTTTCCTTGGTCAATGCCATACCCCAAGCCTCCACCAAGCTAGGGCATTTTTGCTCTAGACCTCCCATGTGTGAGGTGTTCCTCCTTTTGGCTATATTTGATCCCTCAACTTGCTGTAAATCATGCTCTGCAGCCCTAAAATGGTAGGGCGTTCTTGTTTTAGGGATTCCTTTTTGCATCAGTCACCAATGTGGTCCTAGGTTGTCCTAGGAACAAGGCTTTCCATCAAACTGCTTTTGAACTCCAAGGGTCTTCTTTTGTGCTTAGTGAGAGAGAAAAGCTCATGAAATGCAAAATGACACTTACATTTTTGGAGGGTAACAATGGACATTAATAAAATGATCTTATATTAGTCACCTTTGCAAATACTTGTGGAAGCAACTTAGAAACCAAATGGGATCCCCAAGAACTTGTCCAAGTTGGATTCCCAAGAATTTTTCTACGGGGGCAACTTAGAAACCAAATGGGATTCGGAAGTGTTCCAGGTTAGATCCAAGACAAACCAAACTACTCTAACCCCGGTGGGGTGGGGTGGGGGGATGGTGTAGGGGAGTTGGTCTGGAGCTCCAATGCAAAAGTTTCAAAGCATGCTTGTAGAAGTAGCAATCATAACAATGTTTCAAATGGTGGAACATGTATAGGAAATAAGATTATGTTGAAAATGTTTGGACATATTACATTGCCACATTCTGGTTTAAGAACTCTCATTTTATGTTTGATTAAACATCATATCCAACTGGATTAGTACTGTAACAACTTTTGTTTTTGAAAAATGTCTTATATTTACAAACAAAAGACCAAAAAGTGGAAGGTAGAAAAAATGAACATCATATCCTCTTTTGAAGAGCGACTAAGGTAGAAATAAAAGAAGAATACTCAATGTGATCTAAAGATTGAGCATCTTTGATCAACATAACTCCTTTTGCCAACAATAATGAACCTCATTCTTCTAGATTGAACTGAAGGTAGATAAGGAGCTAGGCTCATGATCAGAAACAAGCTTACACTGCAGCTTCCATAAGACAAAAAGCACCACTATCCTCAAACAATGCCAAAGCCCATGAAAGGCAGTGCAAACAAAAGCTTGACCATAACCAAACAACGCTACCCACCAGTGAACCCTGCCTAGAAGAAGCTCCGAATGTTGATCCTCAAACCAACTCTAGCATCGTCTGGCAAATCGATAGTCTTAGAAGATGTGCATAACTGTATTTAGGTGTCGACAAATAGGATAGAGGTCATCTGATGGACCAATCTTGGCCAACCTAGCCTTAGACGAAAGCCCCTTGTTACAACGTTTGAACTAGATTTCAAACCAGATTACCTTGAGTCCTTGAACACTTCACTCACACATCAAAAACCTTGGACATAGACTTGCCTTAGGGCTACCCCCATTGTGTTGGAGAAGAACGAAACTAAAGAGAGAGGAAGAGCTACTAAGGTGACAGTGGGTAGCCTTCTCGAGTTATGCAAAGCTAGTACTTTGGTGCTTGGGACACACTTTGTGGGTGCTAGATTTTGTTGTAACACCCCTGATAAATGACAAGCCATGTTAAAACTCTTTGTGCATAAGACAGTTTGATACTCCAAACACTGCAGATGCCTCGCCCAATAATCCTCTAGATCTTTTGAGACCCATGGAGTGTTAAGAACTAGGGAGAGAGGTCATTGGATGAATAAATGGATATAATGGAGGGTATTATACTGCAACAACGGCCATCCAAAACTCCAACCCAAATTTCTCCAAAAGGGCCTTGACATAGCAATATTCATCTTGAATAATTTGGACTTTGGAATAAGGGCACAGAACTCCCTAATCATGAGTTGGTTAGAAGAAAGAAACCCGTGCTTCTAAGCAAGAGGTCTCCACTCCTTCCAGGCACGAGCACTTGGATCCCATAGATCTTTCCAGAAAAAGATGCCTTTCCGACTCAATTTGTGTGCTTGAAAACACGACTTCTCCACAATGCAGATCCCCTGCTCTCTCCAACTCCAAATCGTTAGGGAAGTTGACTGTGGTTGGTCGCATCCTTTAGGCCTCAAATGTATATTACGTCTCTCACTAGTGCCCCAGCAAGACCACCCAATTGTGGCGGCTTGAGTAGCTCTTGAGGACATATTTGTGTTCCTTGGGATGTTTTCACTATGCCCAAGGACGAAAGGGGTTTGGGTTTGATTGATGTCACCTCTTAGGGAAGTGTCTTGGCAGCTAAGTGGGTGGTGTGGTGTTTGGAGGGATCGACGCCTTGTCAGGTTCTTTTTCAGCACCGGGTGGGGTCAGTGCAGCGTGTTGGTAGATTTTGGGGGTTTTATTTCCACTCCCCACCTCTTTCAAGTGTCAAGAGCATTTGGTCTTCTTGGAGAGCTCTAGCATCATAGCAACGTTAAATATATACATTACATAAATCACACGAATACATTTGGGCTTACCAGTTGGCACAGTAATGCATTAAAAGGTTTTATGGCCCCATTTCCTAATATCAGGATGAAGTATGCATTTTGTATCATTCATAGTTAATATGGATTCACCTATGAGGTTAGGTGTTAGGTATAGAGGTAGGTTAGAGTTTGTTTTGTACATTGATCTTAGATTTTGTCTGGATGTGTAGAGTTAGCTACGTTTGATGTCACATTCCTGCTCAAGTAACACCAGGCATGTTGGTATATGAGCAAGATTTGATCCAAACTTTGTAGGATGGATATTCCTATAAATAAGAACTCATGCCCTAATTTGTACTTGGCTTGGTTTGGGTATTGAAAAGGTTCTGATAGTAGATGCCTCTAGGTGGGAACTCTTCAGAAGTTGAGACATTTTGTAGTTAGTTTTTATTCAGTTCATACTTTGCCTATAGTTGTGTTTTTCATTAAGTATCATTATGACCCACTTGTTACGTTCTGTTCATGTCTATCCTCATGTATAGTGATCATCTGCTGCTATGTAAGCCCATTTTCTTCAACTACTTAACTAAAAAAACCCTGGGGTCCTTACAGCCAATCATTCATTGGCTATTAACTCTGTCCACCAACTATTCTTTCCTGTTTTTATTCATTGAATTGTTGTCATGAACTGCACCTGTCAGCCTTTTTTGCTTTCTGAATGCTCATCTCTATTCATGGAACGGAAAGCTTTGGAGGGAAAACATGTAGTCAGGTTTATGTGAGGTGTTTGGAATATGGCATCTCACATCAGCCAACGATATTTCATTAGTAAATACTTTGTAATTAATTTCTGTTTAGACCTAAAGACATTGATGATATGTTAGAGGGCTTGTTGATGCATTTGTCAAAGTTGCTGTTAAAATGGTTGTTTCCATGCTCTGTATGCTCTATTTTTCTTTTACTGAGGACTCTGTTATTTGGTTTGCATTTCAAATTACTGCAATCATGCATCTATTTCTGAGTTACCGAATTTTACAGCACATCCATGGGTAAGAGAAGGAGGAGATGCTTCAGAAATCCCACTGGATATATCTGTGCTGTGCCAAATGCGTGATTTTGTTAAATTCAGCCGCCTAAAGCAGTTTGCACTCAGGGTATGCAATTGATACTATTAGTTTTGATGCTTTCAAATTTACTATCACTTATTTAAACTGACATACTTCATCTCAATTTATATTTGCAAATTTTCACTAGGAACTGTATTTAATAATTTATAGCTATTGGTCTTTTCTCAAACAAAAATGAATCAAGAATTGATTTTTTTTTTTGGATGTGGTTTTGTAGGCACTGGCATCTACACTGGCTCAAGAAGAGCTTGCAGGTCTTCGAGATCAGTTTGATGCGATTGATATAGACAAGAGTGGATCAATAACTCTAGAAGAGATCAGACAGGTTTGTCCTTTCTGATAAAATATTGAAATAGGTTTTAAATTTTAGTGCTTATTTGACTTCCTTGAATATTAAATTTAGTCTGTTATGGGGTTCTGGAATTTCAAACTTCTATTTTTTACCAGGCTATTAAAGATTTCATGAAAGAAAGGTCTAATTTAGTAAATATGCATGCCGATCTTTGATTATGTAGGAATTATGTTCTTTAGTGTTTTGTACTTTAACAAGCGCTAGGGCCATTCTTTCATAGTGTTAAATGGAAATTTGTCTTGGAAAATTTATCAAATTTATTCCATTTGAGGAATTCTTGTTTGATATTTGTCTCAGTTTCTAGACACGTCTGCACAGGGGGCATATATGTTGTATCCTGTATCCAGCCCTGACAGCCCAGATACGTATCCCTTTTGGATATAGTATGGATGCTACCGATATGGATCTCGAGTGGTACCCAAAGCAAGAGTAAAAGATGAAACGTCCACATCCTTGTTGTGGGGGCAGGATTGCCCCCCAATGGTCTGTTACCAGGGTTGACGTTAATCACCTTAATAGATCATTCCCATTACGGGGATCGATGTTGACCCCTGTAACAGTTTGTCATTACAAGGGTTGATGTAGACCCCCATAACATTGAAAATTTTAAAGCTTTTAAAGTTTAGATTTAATTTAATTTGAAGTTAAATATTAATATCCATTAGTGTCCATCATTGGCAAATGGGGTTATAAAATGTAAAAGATAAGTGAACAGTGGGAGTGCTAAAGCATCTTAATGATAAATGCAAAAGAAATAAAAATAATACACAGTGAGTGCCAAAAGAGAGACAATTGAACCTTACGAAGCCCAGGAGAACAAAATGGGCAAGGGTTGGAAGGGAATCAAAGAAAAGGCCCTAAACCAACAAAGCTATCAACCATCAGCGCTTCTAACATCCAAGGCCTAGAAGAAGTGGGCGATGAGATTCTTGATGTTCACTGGTTGTGTGCCCTGGAGACTGCATTGCTTGATTGAATTGGACATTTCCTCATGATGCATTTTGTGACCAGAGCCATCTAGAGGTTGAAATAAGAGGTGGGCTGGAAATAAGAGGTGTCGAGCTTGCAATTAGTAATGTGAGAAGATTTGTGTCTTAAGAGTTTTCTGTTGAAGGTGAAGCATCACATAAAGGAGTAGAGAAATACATCTCTAGTCTTCATAATGTGTGAAAATCCTCAAGGAACCATAAGAGTTTCTGAACAACTAGTGCTAATGGTTGTGGATTTCATAATAGATAGGGAATCTGGAGATGAAATTGTCTTCTAACTGAGGTTCTTGCATGCTAAGTCTAAGGTTTGAGGCTCCTTTTGAAGATGATGATCTCTCTCCACGTGTAGGTTATGGGAACAAACCCAAAGCTAGGCTAAAGGGACTCTCAGGCTACAGGGTAACTACAATATGGTATATCCTAGAGTATAGATGAGATTGTTCCTGAAGTGCATATAGGTCTGGAAGTAGTGATGAAGCTTTGGAGTTAGGGGATTTTTTCACTTAACCCATATGGCTTTCAAGTAGGCTTTATAGATCTTTGATTTGATACCTTTGGTAGTATCCCTCGTAGTGAGCTTTGGGGCAACGATGGAAAAAGGGGGTGGCTTCTCCATATCTAGGTTCAATTGTTGGAGGAGAGAAGAAGATCTAGCATACTAACTACTTATGACACCTTGGCTAGGAAGTTGTGTAATGAACCATAAGAAAAAACGTTCATTTAATATCTAAATTATGTCATCAATTATTTGTTAAGTCACTTTATAATAAAGTGCAATATAGTATTAAGTCAAGTCATGAATTTTATATAGATTTGTAAATGTTATTTACTAAGAGTTGGGACCTTATGAAGGGACACCTCCCTTGCCTCGAGTAAGAAATGAGGAGTCATACTAATGTATCAGTCATGTCATCTAATATCGATATATGTATCTATCCTTGTGGATTACATTTATGCCTTTCCATTTCTTTTATTATGGGTGCTTTGGTGAGTGAACCATTTAGTTTACTTCAAGTGGTCTTTGTGCTGGCCTGTGGCCAACTTCTTAAGGCCGGTGGCCATTCATCATCCTAACCTGCAAATTTCCATCCATTCAGTTTTCATTAAACACACTTCCATTCTGCTGCCATTTACCCGATTGATATAACAAAGAAATGGATATTGAAATCCATTTACCCGATTGATATAATCACATGGAAATGTGTATTTGTTTCGGAAACAGGTATGTCATAGAAGTGCGAATCCCCAAAATTTTGGAAACAAGAAACATGGTATTTAAAAAATGCAAAAAATATAAGTATTTTTGAATATAATGTTTTTATAAATAACACGTTATTTTAAAAATTGGAATAAAATGATCAAGAAAATTAAAATGGTAGACATAAGTGACAATTTAGTAGGAATCATATTAGTGTTAAATTGGCATTGTTTAAGGGTTAGTTTGTCATTAGGCAACAGAGATTTCAATTAACTGGCACCATTGAGCAGCTTATTCCCTTTATAGGCTTCAATATTAGAATCCCCCAATTCCTAGCTTCAAGGGTTGTAGGAGTAAGGGGTATAGGGTCCTATTTTGACTATATGCTAAATTGTTGGAGAAATTTTTGAGTGGTAAAAACTGAAAAACTCCCAATTCCTATCTTCTTCATGTGAGGTTTGATGGTACTAATTCCATCACCAAAATTTTTGAAATGGGGGTCCCATGTTAACTTTTAATCTTAAAATTTAAGTTGATAAAAGTGTTGTCGCCTAAAAAGGCTCCTTGCCCAACAAATGATTTTTTGCTCGTGGGGCCCTTTGGCCAAATTATGCAAATCAGCCAAATTACATATTTGAATGCAAGAAGTGGAACATACATTTTTATAGGGGCCACTGATTATGATGAGTTGACATAATCTAATTCTGAGCTCTAGAAATATTAAAGTTGGTTTTTGCCTGTGGGGCCCACCTTGGGTGAAATTATGCTTACTAGCCAAATGAGGAATTTAGTTGCAGAGAGTGGCTTGGATAGGGTTTTCAGTATCACTGTTATCATGGAGTTCCCATTTTGTTTATAAAAAGTACATTAGAAAAGCATGAAAATCTATCATGTAGTCAGTCGTTGAAAATCTCTCTGTCTTCTATGCATTGCCTCTGACAACATGTTATTTTGATTTCGGATGTAGGAGATAAGAGTTGTATGAATCTCAAAAACCTAGGAGGCACGCATTTTTAATATATTTTAGGGCATTTTCTATGCAGAATTCAACTGAACAGTTCTCCCTCATTGCTCTGCCAATTCAGAAACCATTTTAGGAGATTGTTGATAAGGCTATGGTCTGCATATCACACGGTTCGTTTGATTCCATGCAAAGCACACGGGGGGAATTTTTTTATGACCATAGACCACACTCGCGCGTTTGTTTATTGAGTTTTGGTGCCTGAAATCTAGAACTGATACAGGCTTAAGTTTGGGCCGAAGGATCATTTGTCTCAGTTTTTAGGAGCTGGAATGCATCGCAGTGGGAGAAAATTCTAGGCATAGTTTTCACAGTGAAGCTTTGCCCTCATATTTTCATTGATAAATTCTATGTATCTACTTCCTCTATTCGAGAAATTCTTCAGGGGAAGTCTAAGTCTGCACGAGACTAACCTATGTCTGAATTTTCACGGTCTGACATTCCCTGTACTGAACAAATGAAGTTTGTTGCC
>ML779531.1:649282-689215 GCA_009831015.1 Picea engelmannii
CTCCTCCCGATTCCAATGAGCTATTACACTGAGAGGTTCCTCCAAGTAATGTGCCCAAAATGACCTCTTCAGTGAATTTAATTGACTTATAGCTCAAAATACTCAAAATCGTGGAAATCATCGGAATGCAACGGAACCAAAGCTAACCTGTGCGGAATGGCTCATAATGATGAGATATGAAGAGAAATGCAAGTTGGACCACACAATGCCTCTCAATAATCCCTGTACTCGCTATAACACCCATCTGGCTACTCTGGTCATCATAAACCTCTGCACTGTGATGATGTCCCAAAGTGGGGACATTACATAATTGGAGTATGGGGAGAGGTGGCAATCCAAACACCACACTTGTCACTCTTTTCCCTCACATGTGGTGTGCCCTCTCTCTCTCCAAGTGGTGTGCCCCCCTCTCTTGGACTCTCCACCCTCTTTGCTATATATTGAAGGCTCCTCTCCCCTTGTGAGCTAGAATTGGAGACCTAGGGTTATGCTGTTGTAATGCTTTAAAGCTATTGTGGAATAAATAATTGAATACTTTGGAGGTCATTCTTGTGGTGTTGTGCAAATGTGTGGATGCCATTGTTCCATTTTGATGTGTTGAGGTTATGGTAAACTTGTTTTTTGCAATTTTATTGTTAATTTATCCTTTAATAGTAAGATATTAGTGAGCTAGTTTGCATTGCTAAATCTTATTATTTCTAGCATGTTTAATTTATGATCTCATGTTATTCTAGTTTGATTTACATGTCTTCTAGATTTTATATGTAGGAAGTGGGTGCATCCACCTTTAACAAAGTATTTTGCAGAAATTTTCCAAGTTTGCAGGGCCTCTAGTTTGAAGGAGTGGAGATCTCTAGTTTGAGTTTCCAACGTCTTCAAACTCCTTCTATCAGAGCAATTTCCCTCTACAATACACCAAGAGGACTCCATAGCCCAAGATCTACTTCCATCCGACACTATTTTCTCTCTTTCTCAAACAAGTTCTAATAATTTCCGGTTACCTTTCTATTTGCATGCAAGATCTAAATCTTTGTCTTATCTCAAAGTTGAATCTAAAGCAATTTTTATTTGCATGCATAGATAAGTTAGATCTATTTTACCTTTCAAAGTTTTATTATTTCAAGTAGATCTAGCATGCTAGACTTTACCTTTTAGCTAGTTTTAGAGCAATATTTTAAAGGGATGAAAGTTAGTCTAGTTTAAAGAGCTTTCATTTCTATATCTAGCATTTTAAGTTCCATTAGTTTGCTGTCCTAAAACAGCAAACCAAAGACCCTAAGGAAACAAGCTTTCTAGCTTGCTTTCCTTAGTTGTTTTTTGCTAGTTTTTGTTAGTTTTCACTTAGAATTATTTTGGGTTTTTCTAACATAAAGTACAAGACATTTCTAAAGTGTTTTTGGGCAGATTTCAGTGTTGTTTGCTTGCTTTTTTGTGCAGGTTAGTGGACAGCCAAGGGGATACTCTGTCCTTTTTGGGCGGATTTGGACCTTCCGGGCCCCCCAAGAGCATCCCTTTCACAAATAAACTCATTGAAAACATTGTAAAGACTTGTGATCCCGCTAATGAATGATCACAAGTCACTCCAAAAAAGATTATTGTAATTCCATTAATAAAACTAGTGGGGCTACAAAGACCCACTTTTCATCCCCCCTATGGGGAACAATGTCTTTTTGTGACTGACAAGTTTTACATTTTGGCTTATGTTTACAATTCTCACTAGCTCAAGAAGCTAAAATAAACCATAAAAGCAATCACAAGCACTGCAAGACATTTAGAGTAGGTTTCATTTTCTTAGATTAGCATAGTTAGATGTAATTTTGTAGAGTCAATCTCAATTTCTAGTTAGATTTCCTCTTCTGCAATTTATTTTCTGTCATTTCAATTTGGAAATAAATCTTCCCCTCAACTCCCCCTAGTATTGTTCCTGGCCCTTCCTCTGCAAGCTTAGTCTCGATCTCTGGAAGTAAGCTTCATACAGAACCAAGGCTGGTTAGTGCGGAGTAGTTTTAATAGGAAAATCTCAAAGTTGCTATTGCTTGATTGGAAACACAAGAGGGATTGTGTGCGAAGTCATACGAGCCCTCTCAGGACATAGTCCTCCCCGTGTTGGACATCCGACAGTGTCTTTCACTACTGTGTGAAGTCAGGGGTATATCCTTTTTGTTGGACATCCGCATAGTTTAGCCTTCAATCTGAGGGATAGCCTCTAAGAGGCCAAATATAGATTAGATTTATTTTCTTGTACCACATTGTACACATATCACATAGTGACTTGCACTCACAATAGTCACTCCACCTAACAACTCTTAATACAATTTTACAAGAACACTTGCAATACTTTTCTTCAGCAACATTATCTTACTATTGGCACTGGTCTTACTACATTTACATTTCAAGCCTTTTACTTCAAGCATTTTCTTTATCTTGAAGAAATTTAGTGATGAATACGTCTCATTTGCTTATATATCATTGAATGTATCCTTTGATAGTGGATGAATCATATGTGCGGCTAGATTAGATTATTATATTTTTTTTTCTTTTAATAAACTCCTATATTTCATTTTGTATTTAGCTTAGTTCAAGCCATAGTTATCTTTTAGGGACTACCCCCCTTGGCTTCGCTAGGAGTTGGCCTAGACAGAGGAGTTGAGGATCAGGTGACAACACCTTGACTTGAGATTTGCCCCCAAGGACACACCCAGTGGATTGAAGATTTTTTCCACGTTACCCAATGTGTGTATAAGGCGGCAACAAGACCAATTGCCCTCTTTATCGTTGCTTGAATTACATTCCCACAAACCAACCAAAACTACTTCCAGCGAACAAAAACCACAAAAAGCGAAAATTTTCAAAACTACTTCCAATCTATGTGAAAATGTCTTGATAAAGGCCAAACTACTCAAATAAAAAATTTGAAATGCCCTCTGTTGCTACCTAATCCACACCTTGGGTCACGTGGAAGAAATCTTCAATCCACTAGGTGTGGCCTTGGGGGCAAGTCTCTAGTCGGGTAGCTGTCACCTGACACTCGACTCCTCCATCTAGGCTAACTCCTAGCGAAGCCAAGGGGGGTAGTCCCTAATAAAATAATCTAAGGCTTGATTAAACTAATCACAATAGTATTCTAGGAGTTAAATGAAACAAAAGTAAATACAACTAGTCTAGCAACATATGACATAATAAGAAGATTGCTCAAATAACTGAAATACTTCAAGGGAAATGATAATAACCAATTGATAATACTTGAAAGTAAATGCAAGTATTTGAAAAGGAAATGAAAGCACTTGATAATAAGTAAAATGAAATAAGTAGACCAATGCCAATAATGTAAAATGTTGCTGCGAGATGTGTTGCAATGCTCTTGGTAAGTTTTATTAATTATGGGTTTCACTTGGATTTAGATAAATTAAGTGCAGTGGATCGATAATGCGAATCCACTCGTGAGTACAATATTGTAAGTGTGAAAAGCAAAATCTAAGCTATGATTTGGCCCTTTAACAATTATCCCTCAGATGGGTACAAGCAAAACTGCAGGACTTCCAATGGGGAGAGAATCTAAGTCTCAAAGTATCCCCCCGAACTCACATACAATTCCACGAGTATTGATCCCTATGAACAATAATTGAAAAAGGATTTTCCTAATTAAACTACTCGACACTAATCAGGTCCCTTTTTGATCATGCCGCAAATCAAGCAAAGCTCGCAATGGCCGAGAGCATATTAAGGCCCTGACGAGGAAGGTTTATTACTTTGCCAAAAATGAAATGACTGAAATAAATTGCAAAATTGAAATCTAAACTAACTAATCTAGAAATTGAAACTAAACTAAGTGTTTTGCGGTGCTTGGGTTTATTTTCGGTTTACTTTAACTTGCAAAATTGAAAATAAGCAAATGAAAGAGACAAAAGGCAAAAGAGAGATAGTTCCCCTCAGGGGTAAGGGGGATGGCAGGCCTAGTGGGTGATCCCACTCCTTTCAAGTTACAATTCTTTTTGGAAGAAGGTTTGATGGTCTTTTATAGCTTCAAGACCATGCAAACTTACAAAATGATAGAAAATTTACCTTGGAAGAATGTTAGATGCCTCGGATGATCCTGGATGCTCCGGATCCTTGAAAATCGGGCAAAGTTTCCCCTTGGCTGTTCATTAACCTGCAAAAAACAGCAAGCTAAAGTGGAGAAATGTGCCCCAAAATGCTTTGGAACTGCTTGCAAAAAGATGTTGGATGTTGTACAAAATTTTTCCAAGTGAAAAGCTATGAGCTAAGTTAGCAAAAGACCAAGAAAGCAAGCAAGAAAGAAAGCTTTCTTAGTGAATTTTGTTTTCTGTTCGGGACAGCAAACAAAATGGCACTAAGATTGCCAAATATGAAATGAAAGTTCTTAACATTAATGTAGATTTTTGAGGAACTGTGAGGGCTGCCCAACAGGTCTGTCCTTGATCTCTTGTTGGGCTCTAAGTTTCATCAATCAAATCTGTCCTTTGCTGCGTTTTAGGACAGCAAACAGGTCTGCTCAAATCTGCCAAGATATATGCTCTTTTAAGGTGCCCTTGCAAGTAGTTTTAGTAACCCAATGTTAGTACATGCAAACCTCAAAACATATAGCACTCCTCTAGGATCTTAACAAGCTCCTACCGCTGATCTAAACAACTAAGCATACATGAAAAATTGACACATGTATTTTTGGTGAACATGACCCTGGATAAACCCCCCTGGGGAAAACCAGTTTAGAATGAAAGTATATATATGTATGATCTCAAGCATGGAATACAACAAGGAATACAATACATTAGAACCTGTCTATGTAGCAAGTCTTGTCCAGCTTGTCAAGCAGGTTCCAAGAAGAATGCGCCCAAGCTAGTGCGCCCGCCCTTCCTTGAAGTTCTATCCACTGAAACAATGCGCTCTTGATCCTCCTTTGCCCAACTGAGAATCCCATGCACACAAACAAGCTGTTGTGTGCCTCCTCAATGATGAACCTGTCAGATCTGAAGTAGCACAAGAATTGCTAGTGCCTGGTAAGCATGCTCCCTCCTCCTCAAGTGCGCCCTCCTCAAAGAAAATACGCTCACACACAAATGATGATGCTCCAAGCCTCATAGCACTCTCCATGAATGGAGGTGCCCAAGCTCTTCTCACCAAATGCTTCCATCCTCATCCCTTTGCTCCTTTCCCAACTCTCTTGGTGAACAAATGAAGGAATAATCCTCTCCTTGCGCCTTGCGCCCCTCTTGAACCTCCGTAAGGAATCCTAAAGTATCGCTGGCTAGGATCACCCCATGCCATCTCTAATCAATGGTTGAGATCTCTCCAAAAGAATCTCAACTCAACCCACTTTGGGTTAAGTTCCCTAAGTTCACTTTATGTCCCTTCTTTCACCCACTTAGTGAATAAAATGTCACTTTTGCCTTACGTGACAAAATTCCAACTTTTTGACTTAAGTGAAGTCAAAGTGGAATTAGACATAAAGTACAAGGTACATAGTCTCCTCCTTTGTGTTTAGAGACTCACAAACACAAGGGGACCACTTACCAAGGTACCCAAATCTCAACACTCCCTCTTACCAAGGAAAGTATTGTTCACCCTTCCAATCTCATCCTTGCAGTGGACATGGTTGCCTGCTGGAAAATATTCGGTGAGTATGGCCGTACCCTGATAATCACAAGTGATCTCTGACACAAATTTGCTCGATCAACTTGATCTCTAAATGGAAGTGCATCTACACCTATTTGAGATCACTTAGATCTTGGCATCACACCAAAGATCTCAACCTTGGTATCTCACCAAGGATTTCTACCTCCTGACATCTCTCACCAAAGGTCCCTACTCTTGGCATCTCACCAAGAGTAAGAGTATCTGGATCTTGGCATCTCACCAAGATCCTCAACTTGGTCTCTCACCATGTGACTTCCACTTGAAGTGGAATATGAAGCTGATCTGCTCGTCTCCATAGTCAAGTGAGAGTCAAACCTCTCTGGCGCCCTGCTCCCACTCATCAATCTCTGATGTTTTGAAGCCCTTGCACCAACTGTTTGTCTGCTTGACAACTCTGAAATTGAAGCTGTCCCGGGTGGACCAGTCACCCCTGAATATGGTGTCCTCGAAAACTAAGTTTGTGTCCCACGAGATACAACACTCTCAATCTGTGGGATCTCAACGCTGTCTACGCAGCAACTGCCGGATGGTGTATCAACTGACAAACAACAACTGACAAAAGCACACTCCCTCTCAAACTGAGTAGTGAACTCCTCCTCCTCTGCTGTCGCTTCCATACCATCCTGCATCTTCTTCTTCTTCTCGGGACATTGTCCAACATAGTGCCCCATCTCTCCACAAGCAAAGCATCTCATTGTGCTCATGTCTCTCTCTCGCTCACTGCCACTCTGCTGTGGCTGGCCCCTCCCTTGGGATCATGTCTAGCACCCTTGCCGGTCTTCTTTCCCTTTGTCCAAAGAGCAAGATCCTCATCACCCTCAGAAATACGCTGATGTCCTAAAGACCCAGAGCTGCATCTCAACTCCTGTTGTACGAAGTCGTCCCAAAGTCTCTCCCAACTGGGCATGACCTCTCGGGCTACAATGCCTCGCATAAATGAACCCCAAGGTTTGGAAATGCTGTTTAAAGCTATCCTCACCATAAAGTCTAGATCCATAATCTCTCCGACTGCTGCTAACTCATCTCGAATCTCTGTAAATCTGCCAAGGTATGAAGTCACCGACTCAGACTTGAGCATCTGAATGCTCCTGAGTCTCTTGCAGAACCATCTTCCGGTTTTGGTTGGGACTTTGGTAAAGCTTGCACAGTGAGGCCCACATCTCAAAGGCATAGTCTTTCCCAGTCAAATGGGGTATGTCGTGGTCTCTCACCGCATCACAAATAGTCCTCTTCGCCTTGGTGTTCTTCTTCCTGAAATCTGCCTTCAACAATGGAGATGGAGCAGGTGTAGGAGGAATCACCACGGGGGCTTGAACTATATCCCATAGCTCAAGATCCTCCAAGACGAATATGATCCTGGTCTTCCAAGGGGACCAGTTGCTAGCTCCGACTAGCCTATCATCTGCTCTCATCTGAGACATTGACATGGCTGTCCACTCAAACTCACACTGATGTTACACATTGCAAAAGAGTACCTCAATCCTTTTAACACAGGTGTGAAAAGATGCTGTCCAACTACAACCTCACTTCTGTCAACACATGTGTGAAAAGAGGTTGTCCAACGACAACCTCACTCCTGTCACCACACGTGTGAAAAGAGGTTGTCCACAAATGTCCAAAACAACCCCACAAAACTGTCCACTGAATGCTCTACAAATCAGTGAAACTTAGCCACCAAGGCTCTGATACCATGTAGATTTTTAAGGAACTATGAGTGCTGCCCAATAGGTCTGTCTTTGACCTCTTGTTAGGCTCTTAGTTTCATCAATCAAATCTGTCCTTTGCTGCGTTTTAGGACAACAAATAGGTCTGCTCAAATCTGCCAAGAAATCTTCCCTCAACTGATGGATATATGCTCTTTTAAGGTGCCCTTGCAAGTAGTTTTAGTAACCCAATGTTAGTACATGCAAACCTCAAAACATATAGCATTCCTATAGGATCTTAACAAGCTCCTATCGCTGATCTAAACAACTAAGCATACATGAAAAATTGACACAGGTATTTTTGGTCAACATGGCCATGGATAAAACCACCATGGGGAAAACCAATTTAGAATAAAAGTATATATATGTGTGATCTCAAGCATGGAAGACAACAAGGAATACAATACAATAGAACTTGTCTATGTAGCAAGCTCCTCTCAAGCTTGTCAAGCAGGTTCCAAGAAGAATGCGCCCTTCCTTCCTTGAAGCTCTATCCACTGAAACAATGTGCTCTTGATCCTCCTTTTCCCAACTGAGAATCCCTTGCACACAAACAAGCTGTTGTGTGCCTCCTCAATGATGAACTTGTCAGATCCGAAGAAACACAAGAATTGCTAGTGCCTGCTAAGCATGCGCCCTCCTCCTCAAGTGCGCCCTCCTAAAAGAAAATACACTCACACACAAATGATGATGCTCCAAGCCTCCTAGCACTCTCCATGAATGGAGGTTTCCAAGCTCTCCTCACCAAATGCTTCCATCCTCATCCCTTTGCTCCTCTCCCAACTCTCTTGGTGAACAAATGAAGGAATAATCCTCTCCTCGCCCCTTGCGCCCCTCTTGAACCTCCATAAGGAAACCTAAAGTATGGATGGCTAGGATCACCCCATGCCATCTCTAATCAATGGTTGAGAGCTCTCCAAAAGAATCTCAACTCAAAACCCACTTTGGGTTAAGTTCCCTAAGTTCACTTTATGTCCCTTCATTCACCCACTTAGTGAATAAAATGTCACTTTTGCCTTAAGTGACAAAATTCCAACTTTTTGACTTAAGTGAAGTCAAAGTTGAATTAGACATAAAGTACAAGGTACATAGTCTCCCATTTGTGTTTAGAGACTCGCAAACACAAGGGGACCACTTTCCAAGGTACCCAAATCTCAACAATTAACTCTACCTTTTAGCCTTAAAATTTTACTATAAAACTATTGCTAAAAGAAGAGCCTTTTTTATGCTAGATCTATTTAAAATGATGAAACTTTAAATGTAAACTAGATCTAGCATGCATGCAATGAAAAGTGAAATCTACTTTTGCATATATAACTTTAAAACTGAGATTTACTTGCATGCATAGAAAGGTAACCACTAAATATTTAGATTTTTGTGAAGGAGAGAGAGAGAGAGAGAGAGAGAGAGAGAGAGAGAAGCTTGATAAGTGGAATCCTTGGGCTATGGAGTCTTCTGGTGACAAGTTGAGGGACTTCGTCTTCAGGATCTTGGAACTTGTGGAAGATACAAGCTATTTCAGCCACCTCTCCAAGCAATGAGAACCTGTAAGTTTAAGAATACTTGCACAAAACTGTTAAATGTGGTGTCACCTACAATAGAGACTTGGATAGCGTGATAGTTAGCCGAAATACACATGCAAATCAAATGTCGCTAATGTAAATGAACAATAAGATCTAAGAAATAACCAAATTTAATAGAGCCTATCCTACCGGGTGACAACACCCCTTCAAAGGCCAAATTTATCAATTAAATGCAAGCAACTAAGCTACAATTACCTCATAGATTTAAGCACATGACATCCAACATCCACACAATAACGCAAGCCACCTTCTTGACCTCCAAAGCCTTCTTTATTCCAAAATGATATCAAAATTGCAAGTACAATGCCAAGCTATACCAAAACTCCCATTAACCAAATGAGGAGAGGCCGACTTGCTTAAATAGCTAAGTGGGAGCAATTCCCAAAGCTAGAAGGCGAGTTAGCTCAAGGAGATGCACCACATGTGAGTGAGGTTTGAGTGCCACATCTCAAGTTGACACAAGAGAACTTGCCACAAGTGAAGGATGGAGAGAGGTGGAAGGTGCCACCTCTCTTGGAGTAGGTGTGCCTCTCCTTGGGATTGGCGCCCTCAAGGAGAGTGCGCCACCTCTCTTGGGTGAGGGCGCACCAAGCATAGGGATCATCACCATGTCAAGTGAACTCAAAACAACTCACTCCTAAGTTGCCACTTAACTCCCCATAACTTGTCCTCAGGTGCCACTAACAGCTAGTGAACAAAGAGAGAGGGCGAGTTAACTCAAAACATGTCCCCGACATGTTTCCTAAAAAATAGAGAGCTGATTTATTTATCTTTTATTCATCTTTTTCGAGTAAAATTGAATTTTTAATGAGAATAAGTCAATAGTTTCTTTCGAAAGGGGGTATAAGGGGTATTCTGGCTTAGAAAATGACACCCCCAAGGCATATAATGCCTCCTAGTACTACTTTTTTATTATTACATCAAATTACAAAGTAAAAATCCTATTTTACTTATTAAAATAATTAAAAAATCCTGGAGGGACCTAGTGCATGTCCATACGACTATATAAATGATCAACATGGTAATAGACATTAGACACTATACTCAAACAATACACACTAAGTCCTAACCATTAGTACACACTCCAACTTTGGAGGTTGTGAGTGAAAAAACTTAGAAATTATAACTCGCTGAAGAACAAGATATAATTAACAAGTGAAAAAAAACACTCTAGAGTATGCACTGATGATCAAGTCTTGGGGAGCTGAGCCTTTTACATAACAGAGATCTCATGCTAGCTCATTTTATTACCATTCCCCCCATGGGGGTATGGATCATGCATAAAAGAAGAAGAAGAAGAAGAAAGAATTTGAAGGGGCCATAAGGCCTAACTAGACTTCTGAACTCTGATTTTAAACAAATGCCTTGTTCAATCTTTGCGGATCATCGTCAGTCCTGCCTGGTGCAACTATTAAATTTGGTAGCATCGACAATCATTCTCCAATGAGAGGTCATATGGGCCACCCTGAGGCTAGCCAGGGAGATTTGGAGAATCAACCAGTCTTGTGAGGTATTGACAAAAGCCAGGGGGAACGTACAACCTCTATGAGTCAAACCAAAAGTCAGGACGAACGTGATGCTATATGATCTTGTGAGACAAGATGTAAGTCTAATGCAAAAGTCAGGGGGAATGTACAACCTCTGTGAGCATARACAGTCTAGCGGAAAAGTCAAGGGGAACGTACAACCTCTGTGAGCATAGACAGACTAGTGCAAAAGTCACGGGGAACGTACAACCTCTGTRAGCCTAGTCAAGCCTTGTGAGCCATGAACAAAAGTCAAGGCATCTAGCAAAAGTTAGGTTGAACGTAATATTCCTATGAGCTAGAAACAAACAATTTTCCTAATATTGCAAATGATGTAAATGTATTGATCTAGTGCGTTGGCACGTGTAACACCTTCCACCATGAAGAAATTCGAATTGCTTTGTAAAGAGTCAAGTTGTAAAATGTCAAAGTTGCATGTCTAGGTCAAAGTCAAAGTTGTCAAGTTTGTTGCATGTTGCATGTCACATGTTGCATGCATGCATGACATGCATTGCATGCATGTCTAGTTGCATGTTGCATGCATGTCATGTGCATGCTAAGGAGTTCACATGCATCTCATGTCAAGGGCGAGTTCCTAACTGAAGTGGTAAGTTCAGTTCTAATTTTGACTGCTGAGTTAATGGTCAGTTCTAATTCTAATGGATGAGTTAACTTCAGCATGCATTCACTTAGGCTATTTTGAGCCTTCTCCTCTCTACCTCTCCACTCCTATTTAAGCAAGAGGTCGACCCTTTTTTCTACATACATTGTTATGCAGCGCAGAGTCTAGGAGACAGGGCAGTGAAGGAGTCAAATAGTGCTGGGTATCTCAGCAGTAAAAGACAACAAGCATTGCTGTGCATATCAGCAGTGAGGGTCAGCTTGTACTGCTGTGTATTTCAGCAGTACAGGACAGCAAACAGTTCTGTCTATTTCAGCAGTAAAGGACAACGTGTACTGCTGTGTATTTCAGCAGTACAGGACAGCAAACAGTGTTGTCTATTTCAGAAGTAAAGGACAATGTGTACTGCTATGTATTTCAGCAGTACAGGACAACAAACAATGCTGTCTATTTCAGCAGTAAACGACAGCGTGTACTGCTGTGTATGTCAGCAATAAAGGACATCGAACAGTGCTGTCTACATCAGCAATAAAGGACAACAAATAGTGCTGTTCATATCAGCGGTAAAAGTCAGTGAAGTCTTGTTGTTTGCTGGTCTCACAGTCAGGTATTTTCATGGTGGATTATTGTACAAGATCTTACATATTATTTGCAAATTAAGGGAAGATTGTTTGCTGGAATTTTCTCCCCTTTTGGGTTTCTCCAGTGTAAATTCTTGTGCATGTGTGAGATTCTATTTGAGTACCTTTTCTACTTCTGTTTATCATTTTCGAGTATCCATTTTACTGGTTGATAAATCAAATTTTGTTTAAAGCATTGAAGAAACTAAAGAAATAATCCACATATTAAATCAAGCTCGATAATTTAACATGGTATCAGAGCTTAGGGTGTGATAAGCTTGTTGAAGTGCAGCAATAATGTACACACAGATCCAAGCGAGCTTGATTAAGTTTCCAGCGTAAGGTCCATGGCATCCTCCATTTCAGTCAGGGCTGAGGATAGGCTCGAAGGAGCTGCCAATGTCAATGTGTGGAAGCTTTAGATAACAAATATCTTGCAGGAGCATGATCTTGAGCAGTATGTGACCACAGTGGTGAAGGAACCCACTACTAATGCAGGAAGAGCGACTTTTAGGAAGAGTCAAGAAAAGGCCAAGCGAATCATCTTTGATTCAGTCAAAGACAGTACAATGCCAGTGATGACTTCGTTAATCACTGCCAAGGACTGTATGGATACCTTGGTGAATCTGTATGAGAAACAGAACCCAAGTTAGAAGAGGACACTTAAGCACAAGCTTAAGTATTTGAAGATGGAGAAAGGTGAATCAGTAGGATCTTTCTGTTCCAGGATAGCCCAGATCAGAGATCAGCTTTTGGTCACAGGGGTGGCAGTGGACAATGAGGAGTTAGTGCAGGCCATATTTGATTGTCTTCCTTCTTCATGGGAGACCTTCTTATCCAGTGTAAGTGGGAGAGAGATTCAACCCATGTTTGAGAGGTTATATTGCCTCCAAGAGGAGAGTCGCACTGCAATCAGGAGCGAGCCAACCAAAGCAGAGCATTCAACATTAGCATCAAGATTCAAGGGAAAGAAGAAAGTCACTTTCCAGAAAGGTTCTCAGAGGAAGTCGAACACTAAAGGTATGTTCAAAGGCAAGAGTATTGATACATCTAAGATTAAATGCTTTAGTTGTAATAAGTTGGATCATTTTGCCTAAGACTGCTGGTATAGTTAGAAAAATCCAAGGAAAGAGAAACATCATGCCTCAACTGCTGAGGATGATGAATCCAAACGAAAATAGAAAAGTCATTCTAATGAAAAAGAAACTAGAAAAGAGTATTACCTGGTTTCTGCCTTATCCAGTTCAGTTTTCACGAGGCCTAAAACTTGGTTAGTAGACAGTGGTGCATCAAAGCACATGACGGGGTACAAGGAAATCCTCTCAGATTTCAAGACAAAATCTTTTGCAGAGTAGGTTGAGCTTGGAGTAGGCTCTATCTCCTTCAGATTGGAATCTGGGGCTAGGCTTCATGTTGATGAAGTATTATATGTTCCAAGGCTCAAGAAGAATCTACTATCAGTTGCAACCCTTGAGGACAAGGGATATTGGGTGATCTTCAAGGACAGGAAGGCACTACTGTGGGCTAAAGGTAGCCACTTGAGTACAACAGAACCCATTGGGACTCGCAGAGGAGGACTGTATGTCGTGACAAGATAGTCAGTTCAAGCATTGGCTCATGATGCGACTAGCTCCAACGAGTTGTGGCACAGGAGACTTGGACATTTTCATTACAAAGCACTTCCACATCTGTAGAACATGGTATGTGGCATGCCCTCTATTTCTCTTAGTAAAAATGAAATTTGTAAAGGATGCATGCTAGGTAAAAATATAAAGAAAGCATTTTCTAGTAGTGACAGCAGAGCTCAAGGCATCTTAGATCTGGTTCATTCTGATGTATGTGGTCCCATGTCATCTCTGTCACTCAATGGTTGTTTGTATTATGTCATTTTTATTGATGATTGCTTAAGAAAATGTTAGATCTATTTCCTTAAAGCTAAAAGTGACACATTTGATAAATTCAAAGAGTATAAATCCTTTATTGAAAAGCAGACAGGGAAACACATCAGAACCCTTAGAACCAACAATGGAGGAGAGTTTGAATCTCTCCAGTTTGAGGATTTCTGCAAGGAAGCAGGAATCAAGAGACCGTTGACTGTGCCATATAACCCTCAGCAAAATGGAGTTGCTGAGAGGAAAAACATGACAATTTGTGAGGCAGCGAAAGCCATGATGTTTGACCAGGATCTGGCAAATTCTTTATGGGCAGAAGCTACCTCCACTGCCGTGTATATTCAAAACAAGTGTCCACATGCTATCTTGAAGGACAAGACAATACATAATTATTAATTATGAAGAGACATGACATATGAAAGGTCATGTCTCTTATGAAAGGGAACCCCTATGCGGGATATATATACAAACCCTCATTCCTCATTTGTAATAATCTTATATATCATATTCTTATACATTATTATTTAATATATATTACTGTCCTATATAGATTTCAACCTATTGTCCTATTTACATTGGATATTTACATATGTAAACTGAGTTGGTTCACCACAGACTCCTGAAGAGGTCTTCTCAGGGATCAAACCTGAAGTAGGGCATCTAAGGATATTTGGGTGTCCAATGTATATTCATGTCCCTAAGGAAAAGATGACAAAGATGGAACCCTGAGGCAAGAAAGGGGTTTTTGTGGGGTACAATGAGAACTCCAAGGCTTACAGGATGCATGTACCAGGTCAGAGGCAGATAGAGGTAAGGAGAGATGTGACTTTCCATGAGGAAGCTACATTCAAGAAATCCAGAGAGCTTCAACAGGAATCATAAGCAGTTCAACTAGCTTCACCCTTTTCTGAAAATGAAGAGTCAGATGATCAAAGGGAGGAACCTCATGAAGGGCCAAGTGATGAGCCCCTAAAACCTGCTGAAGAGTTAGAAAGAACTCTTGAAGGACCTCCAGCCAAAAGGAAGCCGGGATGGCTTAAAGAAACAGTGCAGGAAGCAGAAAAGAAAGCTGCTCCCAAAGGAACTTTCAGGGAAAGTAAGAGGCCTTATAGGTTTGGAGGCTATGTTGCATTGATGAGCAACATCAGTGATGCCGAACCTTCTTCATTTGAAGAAACAAATAAATTACAAGTATGGAAGGATGCCATGGTTGTAACTAATTAAAATCAACTCCTAGAACATCACGTAAACCACATCTAGTAACTAGGGTCTACCCCCTTTGACTTTCCTAGGAGTAAGCCTAGACGGAAGAGGTTCAAGCCAAAGTGACAACTAGGGCTTTGAACCTAGGCATTGTGCCTCCAAGGACACACTAAGTGAGTTGGACTTTGCTCACATTTGCAAGTGTGTATTAGGACGGCAACAAGAATGAAAGAGGAATGGTTGGGAATCGTTACCCAAACAAAAGAGAGGTCCTTGGTGTGTTTTGTGACTGAACATGGGCAGCATAACCCCTTGACCTGGTAAGAACCTGCAAAAACCAGCAAGCTATTGCTTGCTAGAAATGCTGCAAAACACATGGAAAAGTCAAGAAAATTCCTGTTTTTCAATAGAAATTTCCTACATATAAATTTCAGAAAATAGTATTGATTTTTTGACCTATCTAAGAGTGTTAGCAAACCAAATCTGAAGTATGTATGTAACAGAAAATGAGAAGGGAAAAGCTATGAAGTTTAAATGAGCTATGATGGTAGATTCTTGCTCGAAGCTATCCCAACAAAACCCTTGAAGCAAAACCTGCAAACTTTGAAACAAAATGTGAGATATGAAAAGACAATGAGATGAATAGATAAACAACATAAACAAATTTTTTATCATTAGCTATTCAACACATTTAGGCCAACAACTACACTATTGCCTAACCTATCCTAGCAAACAAAGTTTACCCAAGAGATCTACTCAAAATCCCACAAAAGGCACAAAGGAACACAATCACCTCATATGTATTGAAGCACCAAGACACAATCTTGTACTCCAAGATCCTCCAAAGCCTTTCTATTAATCAAAAGGAGAGATTGCAACAACTAATTGCTCCAAACCTATCAAGAGCAAAATGGAATGAGAGCAAGATGGACAATGAGAAAGAGAGATGGGGCAAGAAAATGGTAGCATAACAATAGCTCAAGAGATGGTGATAAATGAGTGAGGGAGGGGTTCTATTTATACTTGGGAAGGCAAAGCTACCCCTCTTGGATGAGTTACAAGTGTTACACATCAAGGAAAAGTCATTTTTAGGGTTTTGGTAAGTTAGGGTTTTGGCATAGATGGATGAAGTGGCAATGAGTTGGAGTGAGTTGGCAAGGCTTTGACAAGTCAAATGATGAGTTGTAGGGTCTAGGGAGGCACACCAAGGGATAGAATAAGTCTCCTATTATTTTATTTATTTATTTTTTACTTTTTGGAGACTTTCTAGAAGGGGGGCACACCTCTCTAGGGAAAGTGACGTTTTTGCTTAATGGCTAGGTGAGGGAGTGATGTGAGGGTTGGAAAAGGTTAGGAATAGTCTTTCTCATAATTTTCCATCTTTACTTTACTCCATTTGCTCAAAAATTACAAAAATGACATTTTTCGTATGTCATGACTAGCAATTAAAATTGCTATTTTGACTAACTAAGACTCCCTATGGACAAACACCTAGCAAAAGTTGTTCGACTGAGCGAAAAATTGGTCCAAGGGTGTAGGGGGTCTCATTCCATTTCTTTTGAGCACAAATACCCCTAACAAAAACCCAAAGACCTAGTTTTTACAATATTTATCAAAAATTAATTAATTAAATTACCCAACCTTAGGCAATTTTAATTAATTAAAAAAAACCTATCTAGACTCGACGAAATTCCGCGAAATTTTATGAGATGTCATACATGGTCATTTACAACATTCCTAAACACTAGCTACCAGAGGATAAATCCATTAGAACGCCTTTCACCACTTTGGAGGAATTATTTGTGGGAGTGAAAAACTCAAGGGAGATTAATAAGGCTGAAAAGCCAAATTAATAACCCGAGGATAAAAAACACTCAGTGAAAGGAACTCTCCTAATGAAGAAATCCTAAGGTAACTGACCTAACTATGATCCATGCAGACCTATTACATTATTATCCCACGCAGGGGAGCGAAAATTCCAGTTTCAAAAATACGTGCTGGAGGCAAAAATTGCCCTGTAGAACCAAAAAGTATCCGACTTGGTAGCATCTGATGATGCATATCTTCATGGTGCATGGAGTTGACCCCCTAGTTGAATAGGCGGTCAACAGGGCTCTCCAAGGCAAAAGTACCCAACATAGAGAAACAATGATGAAGAGGATGCCACATGTCTCTCTCTCTCAAGATTGCCTCCTTCAATGAAGCATCTTTGACCAAGCAAGTAAACACCTCATTCAACTTGTCCTCTTCTGCATTGGCATTCCCTTCAAAGATAACCTCAAAATATCCAAAGCTTAGCCCTATGTGCAAGGCGTTCTCCACCATGTGCATTTACTATTCTCACTCGTCCCAAATAACCAAAATGCTCAAGCAACAAAGGTGGGGCATTCCTAAAAAAGTTTCTCAAAATGCGGCAAGGGTTTTAAAAAGGTAGATTTACAACTACTATGGCTCTCTGAATATTTGTGGAATTTTTATTATGACCCGAATTTTGAAATACCATAGCCATTCTACATCTATTGGCACTAATCTGGCAGCAATCTGGGCACTTTGTCAAAATATTTTTGCTCATGAACTAGGATGCCCCTCCAATAAAGCTATGAAACTCCTCCAAAAGTGAATGTCATAGATAAGTGGGAAAGCAATGATCCATTAGTTGTTATAACAACTCCTCAAACATAGGGTGACCTCAACATGTGTGCCAATAAGATGTGGGACACTCCTTAAATCATACAAACCAAATCCCACATAAAGTGGATCTATAGAGACATAAGTATAAAGTGGGCAATGGTTATTAAAACAACCCCTTAAAACAAGGATGCCCTCAAAGGATGTTTATGAAACCTCAATCTATGCATTATGACCAAATCAAACTCCTCATCAAGTGTGCAAAGGCATAGAATGATGTGCAAGGGCCACCAAACAAGCTCTAGATCCCAAAAGTAAGAGAATGACTTATTGAAAATCTGCAATGTGGTTGTGCCTCAGAAGGTGTGCCAACTAATGAGAATCAAGAGAGCACTCTACTAGAGATGGTAGTCAACCATGCCAAGACTTGATCCAAGTGCCAAGTGTCTCCATACAAGCAAGGGTGTTCACATACCGAGGCTCAAAACATGTGAACCCACACCAAAATATAGTCGTTGAGAGGGCTAAGCAATGTTTTAAAACTCAGACTTGGACTTGGAATCAATATAGGGTAAACTTTGACTCGGACTCGACCATGATTCAAATTGATTTGATTTCAATGATTTGGTTTACAAAAAAATACATTAAATATTTAAATTTTAATGAAATAAAATATTTTAAAGATTCCAAACCATATCAAAATGACCTTGAGTGTAATACATATCAACAACAAAATACATAATCAATGAGGCTGTAAATGGGCTCTAGAGTCCAAAAAACATGCTACAAGCTACTGGCCTATTACATAGTACATAGTAAAAATCATTGATCAACATGATCAATCATCAAACTCATCACCACTGCTATAAATGTTATCCTTAGCATGAGCTACAAAATCATCCTCTGGCTTAGATTCTTTGAACTTGGAATCCTCAGGGACATCTGCGAGTACAGTATTAGTACTTGCAGAAACTTGAGTTGCATAGCTAGTGCTTGCATGTGCCATGCCTGGTGCTATGCTTACTCCGTCCACTACTAGTGGATGTGAATCCAAACCAATCCCCCCCCAAGCCATCAATATCAAAATCAAGATCAAACTCTGGTGGGTGAGACGCTTCTACCTGATATGAGGTTGGATCAATATCATCTAACACAATGCGATCGATATTGGGTCTTTTGTTCAACAACTAGTTGCACCTTAATCAAAGGTTGTATTGCATGAAGATGAGATCATTTAATCGTTTTTGTTCCAAGCAATTTCTCTTCTTCATGTGAAGCTGCTCAAAGATAGACCAATTGCGCTCACACCTAGAAGCACTACAAGTTTGACTCAAGACCTGAATTGGAAACTTTTGCAATTGAGGACATTGGCTACCAAATGACTCCCACCAATGTGTTGCAAAGACAAAGTTAGTTCAACAAATTAGATTGTGACTTTGGCTAAAAAATCGAGTATTTAAACTTTAAACAATTGAACTTAAAAAAAATTTGGAATTGTTTATGTAGTTGGTCCACATCTCTTGCAATGTTTGTTAGGTTTTTGACAAGGGTACCCATGGCTCCAATGAAAGCACTGATTTGTCGATGTACTTCCAACTACTTTGTCTCATCATGGACCATGCGCTCCAAGCACTTGTAGAATCCATCTTTGACCTCCCTAGTGTAATCTTCTCCTAACTGAGCTCTGTAATGATACCTTGGGTTCCAGAAATGCCCAACTACATGTATAGGGCGATGGAGTTGATTGGTCCACCTGTTATCTATAATCTCTTAGATAGGCCCATACTTAGCTACTCTATCCTTGTAGGCTATCTTTATATGCTCATTTGGCTGATTCATAGCCTCATAGATGTAACCCACAGCCAATTTTTCATCATCCACTAACCATAACACCTTAACAGGGGGCTCGCCAATTTTCACAACCTCTATTGCTTTTTTCCAAAAAGTGTTCTCAAAAAATTTCTTTTTGGTGTTTTATCCATCTTGTTTGCAAGCCCATTGAGATCCAATCCATTCATCACTTGAAAACATTTTTTTCAAGTTCTGTGCCCGGGAAAGGAGAGATTGCAACACGAGGAAGGAGTTGCAAATCTCGTGATGTTGGGCTTAACAATTGCCTTTCCCTTGGTGTTTTTCTTCATTTGGTTCAATACCCATGAGTGGTTGTAGATATATTTTGTGAGCATGCTCTATAGTGTTCTTGATCCAATCATGTTTTCCTATGTCCTCAAGCACGAGGTCCATGCAATGTGAAGCACATGGGGTCCAAAATATGGTCTTGTGTTTGGACTCTAACATCTTACCAACAAGAACATAGTTAGAGGCATTATCTGTGATGATTTGAACAACATTTGCCTCCCCCCACTAACATGACAATCTCATCCAAAAGATGAAATAACAGGTTTGCATCTTTCACCTTATTAGATGCATCAACTGATTTCAAAACCATGGTTCCTTGAAGGTAAGAGATAGGGAAATCTATGTTTGTACAGTTTTTTCCATCAGTCCATCAATCTAACATGATGGTACAACCTATTTTGGCCCTTGAATCTTTAAAATCCTTCAAGTATTCATCTATGGACAAAACCTCTTTTTGCAAAAGAGATCTCCTCAAGTCATGCATGCTAGCGCATTTGAAACCCTTCCCACAACAATAACAAAATCCCACATAGGTTGGTAATCAGATGAGTGGGCAACATTGAAGGGGATATCTGCATCACACCACCATCTAGCTATGTATTCAAAAGAAACATCTTTGTATTGCCTATTCCAATGGTTATCTAAGATGGGATGAGTTTGACTTGGTTGAGAGGCACTAGTAGAGGTGGGGGAAGGTGAAAAATAACTTTGAATGTTCTTCTTTCTAGGATGGCTTTCAGGATGGAGAGGAACACACTGAACAGGGTCCCTAACATTGGTAGAAGGGATAGAAGAAGGGCTTTGAAATTCAACACTAGGATTTGATCTCATTGAGGCAAGTTGCCTCTTCCTCTCTATTTCAATATTTATCTCCTTTTGCCTAGCCTTGTCTTCTTCAAATTTCTGCAATTGGTTTTGCAATTCCATTCTAATTTGTCCACTCTCCTCTAATGATGCCTGACATGGGGCAATTTGGCCTCTTACACCGTCCAAATGTTATTTCAACTTATGAATTCCCCCCTTTATGTATTTCTTGCAATATTTGCAATACATCTCCTCATCAACAAGATTAGCATGGATCCATGTAGGGTCTTTGATTCTTCGGGCCATGGTATTTAAATGGAAATAAATCTGTAAATTCAAATATGCAACATTGCAAACTGTGGTGAACCAATCTGGTTCATACACGATATACCCAAAATACTTGGAATATGAAGATATCCATAAGGATAATAAATGATATATAAATGTATGAATAATAAGATAGTATGAGATGGTTACACATGAGAAAATGAGGATTGTATATATACCCATGCAGGGGTGCCCTTTTCATAAGAGACATGACTTTTCATATGTGGTGTCTCTTCATTAATTGTTAATTATTAGTTATTCATTAATATTTATATTTTATATATTTATATATATTTATGTTCATAACATTGCCTTCCCCCTTTGAAATGCTTTGTCCTCAAAGCATAGTGATGGAAGGATTGGACGTCTTTTTCTTTAGCTTGTAATGTCGTCGCATCATTCTTTGTTTTGTAGTTGATGATACAAGACGATATGAACCTCCGAGTGTTGAGCAAAATTTTCGAACCGTAAAAGGATCGGACCATCCTAATTCAATTCTTTGTGGAAAATTGCACTTCCATGATGAATTGTTATCATGAGACTTAATTGCGCTGGTATCAATATTTTTCAGACGATAAATTAGTTGTTCCTGACTTAAGTGATATTGATACTCTGGTTGTTTAAGATATCTGCTTTTATGATTGGGATGTCGATAAGGATTTCTGGTAACGTGATTTTCCCTTACTATACGTGTTACGTTTCCTCGATTTACTGCGGGTATTGAAATGCTTTGTCCTCAAAGCATAGTGATGGAAGGAATGGGCGTCTTTTTCTTTAGCTTGTAATGTTTCCTCGATTTACTGTGGGTATTGAAATGTTTTGTCCTCAAAGCATAGTGATGGAAGGGATGGACGTCTTTTTCTTTAGCTTGTAATGTTGTCGCATCATTCTCTGTTTTGTAGTTGATGATACAAGACGATATGAACCTCCGAGTGTTGAGAAAAATTTTCAAACCGTAAAAGGATCGGACCATCCTAATTCAATTCTTTGTGGAAAATTGCACTTCCATGATGAATTGTTATCATGAGACTTAATTGCGCTGGTATCAATATTTTTCAGACGATAAATTAGCTGTTCCTGACTTAAGTGATATTGATACTCTGGTTGTTTAAGCTATCTGCTTTTATGATTGGGATGTCGATAAGGATTTCTGGTAACATGATTTTCCCTTACTGTACGTGCAACGTTTCCTCGATTTATTGTGGGTATTGTATTTTCTTCATTAACTAATGTTGTTTTGTTGATCACTGGATCTAGACTCGAAACTTCTATAGTTTGGACTCCAACATCTGAATATGTCTTTTTTTCAGTTGACTTTGCAACTTCTTGAGCTGTGACGTGGATGGGATCTGTAATTGTTCCATTTTCCATAACTTGGATTTGTTCAACTGAAAACTTCGATGCTTCCTTTTCTATAAGCAGTTCTAACCTGTTTTTCAGGGACTTATCATTCTTAAGCTTTTTTATTTGCATCAATAGGTTTTGATTATGATTTTTTAGACGTGAATTTTCTTCATTATTTGATTTGATGATATCTTTAATGTATGGATTTTCATTTTTCTCTTCTTTCAACTTCTTGGTTTGTTCTAGTAACCCTTGATTAAGGTTCTTCAAACGAGAATTTTCTTCATTTTTTTCTAATAGACTCTTCTAGAGATCTTGATTCTTTTGTTCCAACTTCTGAACGCATTATTTTTTATCCTTTGATTTCTTGATCTGTGTAAGTAGTTTTTGACTGTGGTCTTTTAAGCATGAAATTTCTTCATTTTTATTCGTGATAACTTCATCAAAATCTTTTTTCATCCTGGATATTGACTTTTGATTTTCTTGAAGGATCACCTTCAAGATATCTGTAAAGTCTTTTGATGAAGGTATTATCGATTTTGCCCTCATAGTAGTGTCTTGAAATGTCATCATCTTCTCCTTATAGGGAAATGTCACAAACTTTTTCTCCATGTTTAAGATGAAGGTACCTAGATTTTTAAACCAGGGTAACTTGAGAATGATGTCAATTCCTTTTGTATACATAGTTGTAACATTGAATTGAGATAATATTCATATTCATCAATTTTCACTTATAACTCCTTAATTTCATATTGTTTCTTGCGAAAAATATCTTTCTTTTCAATTATATTCGACTCTAGAATTAATAATTGAGTTGCCAAATTGATATTAATGTAATTTTCATCCTGAGTCATGGCGATGACGATGTTAATCTCTCTTCCTTGAATACTTCCCTTTAATGTAAATGATCCATAACACTCGTAACAGGAAATTAAACAACCTTCATAAGTAAATCTTCCTTCCTTCATTTTATTAGGGTCCATCTTGGTTTTCGTTGATATTTTACAATAAATAATTTCCTATTATGAAGCTTTATATACTCCTCCTTTTTTCCCTTTAAAGTTTAAATAACACTTTTATAAAAAATCTTCAATGTTTCTTTGAAAATAAATTTGAGTAACCCTTTTTATAACCTTTCCAATTAAATAACCACTTTAATAAAGTTTGAGTTACTTTACTTCTAAGTACCTAGTACCTTCCTTTTATGCTTCTTTCTTTTCACCTCATATAATTTCTCTTATATATATATTTATTTTAAATATCCCTATCTTTTTTTTAACTTAGAATTGACCCTTTTATAAAAGTACCTTAACACAAATAGAATATTCCCTTTTTTTAAACCTTTTAACTTTGTATTTTAATGAAAGTACTTTAATGTACTTTATACACTTAATAGATATGCACGGTGTAATTCACTCTTGGGTTGCAACCTTTGTTTTAATTTGACTTTAGGTTATTCACAAACCAATATCCTCAACGACTATGTTAATCTACGATCCTCGATATCTTTCTATTGCAAACAAATATTGGATTAGTCACTAATGTTTTGAATATGGATAATAACTCAAACCCGAATTTGTTTGGTGGTCAACAAAGAGAGTTTCTCAGCGAGTTAAGCGATTGCTTGGCGTGAACCAATCCTTATTAACCAATACGATTAAACCCTTAAATGTTGTCTTAATTGAGTCTTTAACCTTTAATCTGGATTGACCTTTAGACGACAGTGCGAAATAAATGTGACCGTACGGATAATAGCCCTTGTACGGACGCGGCGATACATATGGTATGACAACACTGTACAGATCGATGGCTGTAATTTCCATACGGATGCAAAAAAAAATGAGGGCTCGAAAAAAGTGTAAATTGGCCGCTGGAATCAACATGTATGACAGTTTGTGGTATGGTGGCAGAGTTTGTGGTACGACTTGGACAACAATTCTACAATGGGCCTCAAGGGTTTCAGAGATATTCACCCATGCCTTTACCAACACTTAATGGTCGTTTTCCTACGTGCCAATTAATGGCTTAACTTGAGCCAAGCTGCAACACCAGTCATTTAGAGTCGGTAGRTCAAATCGTTAATGTTAAGGTGGAAACTCCTAAATGTAGTCAACAGTATTTGTAATAACGCGGTCCTCTCTGTACCTTTCAATATATGGCAGCGGAATTTTCTTATTGACTAATTTATTTATTTGTTTTTTTAAATTCCAGAAGTTTTATCCTCTTATTTTTTATTTGTATTTTTTGTTTTGTTTATGCCCTTTGAATTTTGTAATTTGAGCAATTCTGGTTTGTTCAATATTCCGTTTTGTCTCAATGGTGGATGCCTCCTTCAAATTACTTTTTTTGTTTATATACTTATTCTTTTTTTTTCTTTAAATTTGCAGCAGAATATTTCTTTCTTTCATGAAATACTGAACATTTAATGGCCAAAAGCATGTTGTGGTCAATAACCCAAAAAATCACAGAAACTCTGATGATATTTTTTTGTAGCCAAAGGCCACCGGATTTCTTGCCAAGGGCAAAGGATTTTTGACAAAAAGTCTAATGGCCAAGGGCCAGGAGTAGACTTGTTTGATTAAAGTGGTGGCCAAAGGCCAGGATCAGAAATGAGGCTTTGATACCAATGTGGTCAACCAATCAGGTTCATACACGAAATACCCAAAATACTTGGAATATGAAGATATCCATAAGGATAATAAATAATATATAAATTTATGAATAATAAGATAGTATGAGGTGATTACACATGAGAACATGAGGGCTGTATATAATATATATACCCACGCAGGGGTGCCCTTTTCATAAGATACATGACATTTCATAAGATACTTCATTAATTGTTAATTATTAGTTATTCATTAATATTTATATTTTTATATATTTATGTTCATAACACAAACCCTATCTTAATATGCAAAGTTCATACTTCAAACTAGTAGACTTTTTAACAGGGGTAGATTTATCATTTAATTGTTAACATACTTGGGAATGAGGTAGTGGGCACAAGAATTCGGTTGAGAACTCCTCCAAGCTTGAAGATGGGTTATAGCCTCATCACTTAGATGCCAAATCCATCGCAAACAGTCCAAGATAATTGCCAAACAAACTCCAAGCTCACTCTAAATCACTACTCTTTGACGCTGCTCCAAAAATCAAAATGCTCACAAATGCTCAATGAGAGAGGTGTTAGGCAAATAGGGGGGGGTCTCTTATACTTTTTTGGTAGGGTTTAGGTTGCTAGGAATTAGGTTTTAGTTTTTTTTTTTAAATTGACTTTCCCAATAACAGTGTGCCATAGTGTGATCCCTTGCCAACTCAGGTGAGTAGGTACAGACTTGGTCGAGTTGGGCAGTTTTAGTACCAAACCGGTTGAGTCATGCCTTTACTCGGCTGGTTTGGTACCAAACCGGTCCCTCGAAATGAGCAAAGGGCCGAGTTGACTCGGTCAGGGGTCAACTTAGTCAACTCAGATGAGTCTGAGTCCATATTGACCAATATTTAAAACCAACATAGAAAAGCATATACATGAGGAGTGCTCTACTAAGATAATGAATCAATAGCATCAAGATGCCAATCTAATGCCTAATAGAACCAAAAGTGCTAGGGCTTTCCCCTAATGAGGACAAGTAGCATCAACAAGTGACTCCACCATCTGTGTCAAGGTGGAACAACCTAGAATCCTGTGCAATGTAAGATCCCAATACCTCCAAATATGTGAAAGAATGCCAAGTAAGGGGAGTGCTCTCCTTCATCAAGAAACTAACGACTCACAACATTCCGCATCATAGCCAAACTGTCAACATCCACTAAGGCGCTTCTCTACCAAGCCACAACCATATGCCATGTTATCAAGATATCCACTAGAAGGGCCATCCTTCACGCCATCAAGGAGAAATAATTGTTGAATTTTCTCTATGCTTAGCTCATGCACATGTGGTTTATTTCATTTAGCATGTACTTGAACCATAAACAATGCAACAACATCATACACAAGTGTTGCAATAACCAAGATCACAAGAAGAATAACCATGCACAAGAACACAAGAAGTATCCTGGGAAAACCCTTCTCAAACAAGGGAAAAACCCATCAATCCTTTGCTATATTCTCAAGAGAAGATCCCCCAACACCATAGACCTAGCACACAAGAGGGTGTTTACCAAAACCTAGAACCTAGCGCCCAAGAGAGGTGTGCACTTTAGCCGTACAAGCACTTGCTGAAATTTCGAAATGACAAGTGTGAGTGTGTAATCCTCAATGGGGATTCACCTTTATTTATACAACAACTGACACAACAAAAGGTATGTCTATTGGCACAATAGGGCCGCTCTCAATAACTCAATAATATAATTAATCATTACACAAATATTAATTATCTTTCACATATGGTGGGGCCGACTTGTACCCTTTACATCACAAATTAGGGTTATAAGTAAATCTTACTCTCAAACAATATAGCAAGGATCTCACACGTCCACTAGTGCTCAGCCACTAGGGACACATCCACCTGTGCTCAGCCACAGGGACGTCCTACTCAACAGATCACTCAACTGAGTCCACATGAGTATCATCTGGAGTACCATCTCAAGCCGACTCAACTGAGTCCACAGGAGTACAATGCATCTCAAGCCGACTCAACTGAGTCCACAGGAGTACAATGCAGGGGACTATCTCAAGCTGACTCAACTCAGTCCAGAGGAGTACAGAGCAAGAGACCACACATCATCACAACTTAGTCCTGAGTCTGATGCACACCCATCACATGGGCACACCCAACACTTGGGCTCTCTTTCACAGAGGTCTCAACTCAGTCCAGAGGAGAACGATCTGGAGGATGTCTCATGAAGCTGCAATCAACAACAATAATTAACCAATAATACTTAGGGAAACCCTTAGTTGATGGGTCTACCCCTCCATAAATGTCCTGAGGGTCAATTAGATGTGTGAGCATTGTTATGCAAAACCCTCAAACACCTCATGTGCTAGATGCAGGCCTCCAAACAGGAGATGATGATGTCAACTAGTAAGACAATGCATATCATCTAACCATGGTATACTGTGGTGAACCAACTCGGTTCACTTACGTAAATTCTAATGTAAATAGGACAATAGGTTAAAATCCATACAGGACAAGTAATAAATAATCAAATAAGATATGATGATGAGTACAATGAAAATGAGGGCCATATACACCCGTGCAGGGGTGCCCTTTCATTAATGGACACGTCCTTTAGATAAGACACGTCTTTTCATTATGATGTATTAATTATTATTATTTAATGATTATTTATTTATATCTATTTCTATATGTTTGTGTTCATAACATTGCCTTCCCCTTTTGAAATGCTTTGTCCTCAAAGCACAGTGATGGAAGGACTGGACGTCTTTTTATTTGGCTTGTAATGTTGTCGCATCATTCATTGTTCTATCGTAGTTGATGATACAAGACACTATGAACCTCTGAGTGTTGAGCAAATTTTTCAAACCATAAAGGATTGGACCATCCTAATTCAATCCTTTGTGGAACGTTGCTCTTCCACGATCAATTGTTATCATGAGACTTAATTGCGTCGATATCAATATTTTTCAGACGATAATTTAGTTGTTCCCGACCTAAGTGATATTGATACTTTGATTGTTTAAGATATATACTTTTATGATTTGGATGTCGATAAGGAGTTCTTATAACATTATTTTCCCTTATCATGCTTGTAGTTTTTTCTTGGTTTAATTTTGGTATATGATTTTCTTCATGCATTGATGTTGCTTGGTTAATTGATGAACTTCTATTAGTATGTACACTTGGAGTTTCTATCGTTTGTACTCCAACATCCGTATATGTCTTTTCTTCAATTGGAATGGCATGTGGATTGGATCCGTATTTGTTCCTTTTTCCACAACTTGGATTTTTACTCTTGAGGACTTTGATGCTTCCTTATGGATTTGTTCTAACTAGTTTTCCAACAACTTCTTATCATTCTTAAGCTTCTTAATTTACATCAGTAGGTTTTGATTGTGTTTTTTTTTTAGGTGAACTTTCTTCATTATCTGATTTGTCGATATCTTTAATGTCTGGATTTTCAAGTTTCTCTTCTTTCAACTTTTTGATTTGTTCTAGTAGCCCTTGCTTAAGGTTCTTCAAATGAGAATTTTCTTCATTTTTTTCCGATAGGTTCTTCTCGAGATCTTGATTCTCTTGTTCCAATTTCTAAATGAATTGTTTTTTATCCTTTGACTTCTTGATCTGTGTAAGTAGTTTTTCACTGTGGTCTTTTAAGTGAGAAATTTCTTTGTTTTGTGATAACTTCGTCAAATTCTTTTTGCATTCTTGATATTGACTTTTGATTTTCTTGAAGGATCACCTTTGAGATATCTTTAAAGTCTTTTGATGAAGGTATTATTGATTTTGACCTCATAGTAGTGTCTTGAAATGTCATCATCTTCTTCTTATAGGGAAATATCACAAATTTTTCGCCATGCTTATGTTGAAGATACCTAGATTTTAAAACCAGGGTAACCTGATAATGATGTCAATTTCTTCTTTATACATAGTTGTAACATTGAATTGAGATTTAGATTCATATTCATCAATTGTCACTTGTAATTCCTTAATTTGAAAAATATCTTCCTTTTCAATTATATTCGTTTGTAGAATTAATAATTGATTTGCCAAATCAATATTAATGTAATTTTCATTATGGTCCAAGTTGATAACGATATTAACCTCTCTTCCTTGAATACTCCCCTTTAATGTAGAAAACTCGTAACATGAAATATAACAACTTTCATAAGAAAATCTTCCTTTTCCCTTGTTATGAGGATCCATTTGATTTCATCAATAATTTACGATAAATAATATTTTCGGTAACCTTTTGATTGATAATATTAATTACCTTTTGTACTCACAACTTTATTGTTTTCTCATAACTCCTTTGATAGAATTCTAAATATATAAATATATGTTGAACCTTGATATATATATATATATATATATATATATCTTTTATTTTTTTATTATAATAAATTTTCAATTCCGTTTTTTTACTTAATCTAATATACAACCTTTTTGAGTTTCATATACTTTAGTAAATGCCACTTATGAATCTTTGATATTGTTGGCGTATACTTTATATTTTCCTTTGTAATAATACTTCTTTACTATATCTTTAACACTTCGTCCTTAAAAATGTGCTCTTCTTCTATTTTGAACTTGCTAAGTTCAATAAACTTTGTCTTTAAAAATGTGTTCTTCTATTTTAAGCATGCTAAGTTCAATAATTTTAAAAGGTGATATATCCCTTCTTTTAATGGATGCCTATCTCAACGAGAGTTAAAATTATAATACCTTTATTATAATATGAACCCTTTTTCTCTTAAAGTCGGACCTTTATTACATCCTTCCGTCGGCTAGTGTTTTGGACAGTCATGTTCCTTTTCTATCGTCACGTTCTCCCTCGAAACAACCATTGGCTAGGTTAAGCAGATATGGCGGCGGCTTGGTCAAGCAGATGAAGTGGTGGTCCAATAGTTTTGATACTCTCCAACGAATTTTATGCAAGCGATCCGATGGCAATTTCGATCTGTCAGATGAACCTATCAAACCTATCAATTGCTCAATAAGGTGGTTGTTGATAGCGGATCGAGACTGCAATTTCCCTCTCTGTTGCGTATATAAGCCCCGTGAAATATTTCCATGCAAGTTTCATACGATCTATTGGTACATTCCCTAAGATTTCAAGCTTGTACATGCACCAATTTGTTCACAGGCAGTCTTTTCACACAATTTTGGCATTGTCCTTTGTCTCTAGYGCTCGACTCACAACAATTATGTTTTATTGTGCCTTCTCCTATGTAATATCAGATTTAGAGCAACTATTTATCTTCATGAAAACTTTGATGTATGGACATTAAATTTTCAAAATTTTGCAACAATTTTTTTTTTTTTTTTCCAATGGAAATTTTGAACTTCAAATGGCCAAAAGCCTAATAATTGTAGTCAAAGACCGAGAATGAGAGAAACTCTGAAATAGTTGAGTGGCCAAAGGCTTGGAGTTATGTTGCTAAGGCAAGGAAATTTGACCAAAGGTCTATGGACTAAATGCCAGGATAAAAAACGAGGCTTTGATACCAAATGTGGTGAACCAACTTGGTTCCTTACGTAAATATTCAATGTAAATAAAACAATAGGTTAAAATCCATATAGGACAAGTAACAAATAATTGAATAAGATATGATGATGAGTACAATGAAAATGAGGGCCATTTATACCCACACAGGGGTGCCCTTTCATTAATAGACATGTCCTTTAGATAAGACACGTCTTTTCGTTATGATGTATTAATTATTATTATTTAATGATTATTTATTTATATCTATTTCTATATATTTGTGTTCATAACATATACCAATAATAAATCATAGAAGCAATGCCTGCATGGTGATGTACTCTAGGGGCAACAACAACAAGCAAGTGTGCAGAAGAAGAACTCTCTTCAAGACACCCTAGCACCCACGAAAGGTGGTTGACGATGTCACAAGTGGAGTGTTGAGGAGAGTGTAAGCACAAAGCATAATGCTGAAATGAACAAAGTTCATTTACTGAATATGAAGAAGGTTCATTTCATAAATATCCAATGTAAAAAGGACATTAGGTTAAAATCTATATAGGACAAGTAATAAATAGATTTAATAGTGAATGAGAGAAGTTGATGATACAATACCATATGATGACGTACTTATAGCATTGACTAGTCACAATGGTTGATAGGTCATGTATTTTAGATAGGATGTGTCCTTGCATTTATTATTAATTATTGCTATTATTATTCACTAATGATTATATATTTATGTTCATTACATTGCCTACCCCTTTTAAAATGATTTATCCTCAAAGCATAAAAAAGTTGTCTTCCTTCTGGCTTGTAATGCCTTCTCATGCTTCTCTATTCGACCACCCTAATTTGATCTTATGTGGATTTGTGCGGCGACTTCTATTTTGAGATGAAATCGTATTGGAATTAATACTCTTTGAAATTTAGTTTGAATATTTCTTTGTTTCGAGCAACATTGATACACAGATCAGTTAAAGTATCAACTCTAGTGATTTGGATGTAGATAAGGAGGCCTTGTAGCATGATTTTTGCTTATCATACTTGTAGTGTTTTCCTAATTTGCTTTTGGTACTGTGTCTTCTTTATACACTTGTGTTGCTCTATTGATCACTGAATATTTATTTGTACCTCGATATTTGAAGATATCCTTGCTGCTACGGGATTTGCATCCCTTTGAGTTGTGGTGTCAATTAGATTTGTATTGGTTCCTTTATCCACATCTTGGTGTTTTATGTCTACAGGCTTCTTTATTTCAACTAGATTGGTCATTGTTTCCTTAACTAGATTGGTCATTGTTTCCTTATCAATCATTGATTTTTGTTGGTAAGTTGCTCCAATGTTTCTTCTTGTGATTTCTTTCACCTTTCACCTTTTTAATTTGTATGATTAGGTTTTGACTATGATTCTTAAGGTGAAAAATTTCTTCGTCTTTATTAGCGACATCCTTGTCAAATCCTTTTTGCATCTTTTGTATTTACTTCTGATTATCCTCAAGGATCACCTTTGAGATATCTTTAAGGTCTTTTGATGAGGGTAGTTCTGAGCATGGCTTCATTGTAACATCTTGCAATGTTATCTTTTTCTTCTTATAGGAGAACGTTAAAATCCATTTATCCATTTTTAAGATGGTGCCCAGTGTTTCTAGCCAGGTTGAACCGAGAATTATGTCAACCTCTTTTTAAACATGGTTGTAACATTGCACTTGGATATGTATTTATAATCATCAATTGTTACTTGTATGTTCTTAATTTGATATTCATTGCCAAAAGTGCTTTTCTTTTTTATTATACTTGGCTCTATAATTAATAATTGATTCACCAAGTTGACATTTATGTTATTTTCCTTATGGTTTGTGTTAATTTTATTTAGACTCAACAAACATAAATAAAACGCCAATGATTTTTCTGTACCCAAAAATTTATTTATGCTGATATAACTTCTGAAAATCATGCATTAAATTTACAGCTTAGTTATTTAACTAAAATGAATAGCAGCAACAAATAGAAACCAAGCACTTAAAATAGGAAGACACCAAAAATACCTTGGAAACCTTAGTGTGGCGAAAACCAACAGAGGAGGGGCTTTATTGGCTTCAAAAGAATTAATTTACAGCAACAGAAAATTCAGAAATTTCTTACAGCCCTGTTATCCCCCACTTTTAGTGATAACTAGGAGATCATGTCTCGAGGCCCACAGGTCCTAGACATGGAGTACCGAGAGCCGGATCGACTTTAGCATGGCCCTGGAGGGCCCACCTTTTCTTCCTTCCGACACCTTTATCTTGTCACCAACAACAACATCCATCACCATCGGCTTGGTCTTGTGTCAGAGATGGTTCTTGCTCCATGAGGTAATGAGTTCGGGTTTCATGGTATGTGTCACTTTGATCATCAAAACCCTTGAATATGTGCATTTAATTCCTTTTGTTTCTAACAAATGCTTGGATCTTATACTTGCGCACTTGACCATGTCTGGGGGGATTGACAAGATTCCCTAGTAAGCCTGTGTTCGTAGGTTTTGGTTTGCCACTGGGGGGGATTTCTGAAAAGCCATTGTCCGCTCCTGTCATAGCGTCACTTTTTCATCTTGTTTCCCGCTCAGCTATCTCATTCCACTTGTCCGGGCACTGGGTTGACCTATTTTCAGGATTGCACCTTATCTCGTGGGAAGAAGGGGCTAAAGGCCCAAAAGGTAAAAGCAAGCTGGCAAAAGATAAAAGCCTAAGAATAAAACCTCGAGATGCTTCGCCCAGGGATCCCTGAAAAAGCAATAAAAGGCTTTTCAACAAGAAACAAGAGGGACCCGCAAAAAATAATAAAACAAGACCTAATCAGAGGATAGAGGGTAACATCACGAGCCAACCTATTAGGTCCATGGGTATCTAACAGTATGACATCACCACTAGCTGGTTACCATGCCAGAGTAGTGACTCTTGGTTGCATGGCCAAGGGAAAGGGGGTCTCATCACGAGCCATCCTTCTCATTTCTGTGGAAGTACTTGTGGGTAACCCTGGCACCACTGGTCACCACGCCAGGAAAGTGTCCCGTAGCCTCTTGAAGAAAAAAAAGCAATAAAATAACAAAAGAGTAAAAAATGAAGAATAAAAAGCAATGAATGGACTTGGAAAAATTTACATCTAGGACAGGTGCAACTCGCCTTCTACAAAGGCACCCACGGATAAAACAGTGCACCCTCTACTCACGCTGCACCCACTTGCTTGGACTTCCCTTGCCCATATCACCCACCTACATGGCTTAGATGAATTCTCTTCTGGAAACTCTCCTCTTCAAGTGGACACTAGCCCAATAGGACACCCTATCATTTCCTCCAAACTTGTATTGCAGGCTTGTGTAATGTCTTTGAGCTTTTGATTGATGTATTAGGGATTTTATGCACGTGTTTAATAATATTGATGATGAGATGTGATTGACATTGCTATGATACCTGTGACTTATGAGCCCATGGAGGGCGTAGCTATTGATGTCCAGGATCATGCCCGACGGATAGGTACCATTTTGGACCAGTACACATGGGGAGATGATCAGTTCGGACCTCCATGGGGCTGAAGAGCTCACTAGATGGATGCTGAGACCCCATCAGGGGGCAGAGACAGGACAAAGATGGATCAGGGGCTTTGCACCGAGAAGAGGAGGACGTTCCACCAGAGGCACCCTGGTAGAGATTGACCTAGGGGGATTGGCCCTTTTTCAGTGGAACGTTGGCCTTGGAAGGCCTAGGACGTCACCCATGATGATCATGACGTCATCCAGCCTTATGGACGTCTTGGGAGGCAGATTTGGCAATGTTGCCACGTGTGGCAGGTTGGAGAAGCCCAAGGAGGGATAACGTTTTGCTCCAGGATGCTTCATTTGCCCTAGAAGGGGCTAACGTCTCCCTAAAAGGGGAATGACGTCTCTCTTTAGCTTGATTAGGGTTTTAATTTTGAACATTTAATGTAAAACAGTATGATTTTAGTATTTTGGCCTTGTCGGCCTTTTTCATGACCTAAAAAGTAAAATTAGGTCATGGTACTGTATAAATTGAGGGTTTTTACCTTCATATTTTCATCATCTCTCAGTCACTCATTAGTGAGGTCTGAAATTTGCGCTACACTTGGGTTCTTTGGCTGAAATTGTGAGGCACACCTGTTGAAGGAAGGCATTTTTTGATTTCTATTGGCATTTGTTGATGGAGGGTGTTACAACTAGGGTTTGCTATGTTATTTCTTGGTGAAATGTAAGTAAATTTCTGCAAAAATTCTTGAATGAATGGTTGTATTGTTATTTCTTGCATTTATTATTATGAATTTGCTGAATAAACCCTAGGTGACAAGCACACATTGTAGGTCCTTGTCTCATGTCCCCGTCAAGAATTTTCAGCCATTAATTGAAGAGAGAAAGAGCCTAGCCGTAGCTACACTCTTTTTCCCCTCTTTGTTTGCTAGCCGTTTTACGTTCTAAGCTAAGAAGAAGAAGAAGCATCAGGGCCTAGTTCTTCTACACCTTGATGGGCCGATTTTCTAAGGTTTGCTGGTGAAGCCTTGCTGTAGCAACACGTTGCCTTCCAAACGCTCTTGTCTTAGTTTTACACCATTTTCTCAGCTAGCTGTCTTGCCATCAAGTTAAGGAAGGAGGAGAGAGCCCTGAGGCCTAGTTCCCCTACACCGAAGTGAGCCTCTTTCCCCTAGGGTTTTGACTTTGAGGCCTTGCCCTAGCAACATCTCAAAGCTTCACCTTCCAGTACTTAGCCGTACTATCTTCTTGATCCTTCAGCTCCTGCATCCTCTACTTTTGACTCCATTAACCCTAAGGCACTGATCTAAAGACCTCTTTTGTCTTGAGTAAACTTGATCACAACAACTCTCAAAACTTTGAATGAAACCCTAACTACTAACCCTAGCTTTAAAACTAACCTTGCTAACCTATTGCTGCTGTCATCTCTTGCTATTAATATCACTTGTGCAGCTAACGTTTTTCTTATGAGCAATTGAATGGTTATTTAAGGGCATTACTTGAATGAAGTGTTGATTATTACATTTGAATGCCACGTTTTCTTGAACATTTATTGAAGAAGTGACATTATACATCATTGCTATTTTATAAGCATTGACTTCGTGAATATTTATTAGTCAATTGCTTATATATATCAGATAGTCATTGATTACATGAAGTACTAACCAAGTGAACAAGCTTGCATATATCAGTTTCTTGTTGCTTTGTCTCAAGCAGGTGTATCTCTATTTTTGGGTTTTACTTCTCTTTATTGGCTATTAGCCGAACTATCTGCTCGATGGTGACTTGTGAGGGGGGGGGATTTACCTTTTGTCTTACAATCCTTTGCCTTCTCAAAACCCCATGTCACCGGGGACGTCTCCCCTGGGCCTTACCTCCCCAAACAGAAAGAGCCATCCCATTGAGGTGACATTGGGTGGGACTGGTTCCAGTTACGCCAGTTTGCCTCTTCATATCTAGTTTTTATCCTAACTACAAACTGTGTGATAACATTTTGGCGCTGCTGCCGAGGAACACTGAATCAATTCTTCTCAAGACGACACTTTTTCGGTAAGCCTTGCCTCTAGAGTCTTTAACTTACCAAGCTTACCTGGCGACTCCACTTAGGGTGTTTTCCCTTGTCTTTTGATAGTTTCAAGAAGATTATCTAGCGACTCCACTGATGACGAAACCAACAATGACTTCACAATGGGATCCCAGGAATTACAAGCCTTTAGACATGAGCAAAATCTCGGGATACACACGACAAATGCCCCCGATAAAAGGAAGATGGCTTCCTAGATTCACTGGTAGCGGCGGGGAAAGAATTGACTTTCATATGAATGATTTTTATTCTTATTTTGGACTCCATCCTATCGATGATGATGCCGAAGATGTAGTGATGAAAATTTTTCACACCACTCTTCACGGGAATGCTAAAAAGTGGTATGATGATCTCCCTGATGCTAGCATCACAACTATGGAACAATTGGAAGAAACCTTTCTTGAGAAATGGGGTATTCAGTTAGAAGACATCTTAGTATTACTAAAAAATTTCGAGCATATAAAACAAACTGAGAATGAAACTCTCAGAGACTTCCAGAATAGGTTTGAGAGAACTCTTTATCAGATTCCTAAAAGCCATTATCCTGAAGACGAGTACATTGTCCATCTCTATACCCATGCGCTTTTGGTACATCTAGGTTTTCCCCTCAGTAAAAGGGGCCCAAGGACGCTCAATGAAGCTTACGGCATGGCTACAAGAATTGAACAAAACATCTCCTTATCAGGGACAAAATACCTCTTTACCTTAGGTACTCTTAGTATGGAAAGTTTGTTTTCCCTTGAGAACTTCATTGTTGATTTCCAAAGAGGAGGGGAACAAACCATCATTCAACATAGTACTACTAAAGATATGGTTGAGGAGCTGGAGCCTAAGCAAAATGATGAAGTATCAACCTGCGCTCCTCCTTCTGATGAGGCCATCCAAGAGCCTATTTCTCCTGCACAACAAAAGGACGATGAAGTTAGTTGTTTTCCATTTCAGGATTCCAATGACACCTTGTTCCATGATTTAGAAAATGAAGGAGAAATGGAAGCCTTGAACAAAGTTCTTTGCTGTACAATTGAAGACGAAGGGGCAGTTCATGAGGATGAAACAATGACGCATGTCGAGGACACCCAAGCCCTCAGAACCCCTGCACAAGAAGAAACAATAAGTTACTCTCCCCCCCAAGACTTTGATGATGCTCTACTTTATGATGGGGAAGATAAGGAGGAGATAAACGAGTCCTTGAATCCTGCATGTTATGTTACAGATAGTGACATGGTTGATAACATTGATGAGTTCATACATGTTGGGAGACGTAGATGGGATGTAGTTGGTTATGATTTAGATCCCATCTATGACATTGAGGGTCATTTCCAAGTGTTTCCTTTACAATTATCACAACATGTTATTCTTGAACAGTGGCAACAAGGAGATGAAGTTTTTACACATACTTTTCTAACACCCAAGGAAGACCTAGTACCTTGCCTGCCTGATAGTTTTCAGTCTTACCTTGAGGGTGTTAACGAGTACTCCTCTGAGCACTTGGACTCTTTCCATGAAGATGACCATCAACCATCGTCGTGCTCAGGTCTTGATAGGAGTAAGGACCTTCTTTGCTCGAAGAAGGATCCTTGTGACGATTTTCCCCAGCCACCTCCAAATACCCTACCTTGTTGTGTTTCTAGAGGTGTAGTTGGGAGTTATTTTTCTGATGTTGAGTTTCCTCTAGGGAAAACCCTAGAGTCCAAGGGTTGGTTGGATACTACAAGTTTGAGTCTGTTATCTCGGTTTTTCAACTTTCCCTTGACAGTTTGGCAGTGATTTACTAGATCATTGTCAATCCCTTCCCAGACTTTGGAGTCTGAGGACGTCCTAGGTAGCTAGTTTGCAGACCTTTTGAGTCAGTGTTCTGAACCTTGGACTTTTCATGACCCCTTCCTGAAGTGGATTGAGTACTTTCCTTGCAGATTGACTTGGCATGATTTTATCCCTCCCACCCACCTCCATGAGCTAGATCTTACAGTTTCCATTGATCTGATACACTTTCTAACTCATGTTATTTTTGTGCTTGACTTATCATTGTTTTGGTTTATGATGAAGCACAAAGGCAGGTATTGTGGGACGTTGTTGGATTGGCTTCACTGGTTGTTTGACTACACCCAATATCCAACCAAGAGGTAAGTATAGGTAAGTAGTTTGTTTTTATGTTCACACTTATGATTGCGTTATTTCAGTTTTGCATATATATGTATGCTGGGGTGGTATCACCACCCCAATTTGTTACTGATATTGCTATTGAGATCGAGCAGGTAAACAGGTTATGCCGTAGATGCTGAGGTTCTCATGCGCTCTACGGTGAGCACATGTCCCCGAGTTGGAGCCAGATGTTATCCCCCACTTTTAGGGATAACTAGGAGATCATGTCTCGAGGCCCACAGGTCCTAGACATGGAGTACCGAGAGTCGGATCGACTTTAGCATGGTCCTGGAGGGCCCACCTTTTATTCCTTCCAGCGCCTTTATCTTGTTAGCAACAACACCATCCATCACCATCGGATTGGTCTTGTGTCGGAGATGGTTCTTGCTCCATGAGGTAATGAGTCCGGGTATCATGGTATGTGTCACTTTGATCATCAAAACCCTTGAATATGTGCATTTAATTCCTTTTGTTTCTAACAAATGCTTGGATCTTATACTTGCCTACTTGACCATGTCTGGGTGGATTGTCACGATGCCCTAGTAAGCTTGTGTCTGTAGGTTTTGGTTTGCCACTGGGGGGATTTCTGAAAATCCATCGTTCGCTCCCGTCACGACGTCACTTTTTCATCTTGTTTCCCGCTCACCTGTCCCATTCCACTTGTCCGGGCACTGGGTTGACCTATTTTCAGGATTGCACCTTATCTCATGGGAAGAAGGGGCTAAAGGCCCAGAAGGTAAAAGCAAGCTGGCAAAAGATAAAAACCTAAGAATAAAACCTCGAGATGCTTCGCCCAGGGATCCCCGAGAAATCAATAAAAGGCTTCTCAGCAAGAAAAAAGGGGGCCCGCAAAAATAATAAAACAAGACCTAATCAGAGGATAGGGGGTCTCATCATGAGCCAACATATTAGGTCCATGGGTACCTAGCAATATGACATTACCACCAGCTGGTTACTACGCCAGGGTAGTTACTCTTGGTTGCATGGCCAAGGGAAAGGGGGTCTCATCACGAACCAACCTTCTCATTTCTGTGAAAGTACTTGTGGGCAATGCTGTCACCACTGGTCACCACGCTAGGGCAGTGTCCCCTGATTAGCCTCTTGAAGAAAAAAAGCAATAAAATAACAAAAGAGTAAAAAATGAAGAATAAAACGCAATGAATGGGCTTGGAAAAATTTGCATCCAGGACGGGTGCAACTCGCCTTTTACAAAGGAACCCACGGATAAGACTTTGCACCCTCTGCTCACACTGCACCCACTTGCTTGGACTTCCCTTGCCCACATCACCCACCTACATGGCTAAGATGAATTCTCTTCCGGAAACTTTCCTCTTCCAGCGGACACTAGCCCAATAGGACGCCCTGTAATTTCCTCCAAACTTGTATTGCAGGCTTGTGTAATGTCTTTGAGCTTTTGACTGATGTATTAGGGATTTTATGCACGTGTTTAATAATATTGATGATGAGATGTGATTGACATTGCTACGATCCCTGTAACTTATGAGCCCATGGAGGGCGTCGCTGTTGATGTGTAGGATCATGCCCGACAGACAAGTACCATTTTGGATCAGTACACATGGGGAGATGATCAGTTCGGACCTCCATGGGGCTGAAGAGCCCACCAGATGGATGCTGAGACCCCATCAGGGGGCAGAGACAGGACACAGATGGATCAGGGGCTTTGCACCGAGAAGAGGAGGACGTTCCACCAGAGGCACCCTGACAGAGATTGACCTAGGGGATTGGCCCTTTTTCAGTGGAACGTTGGCCTTGGAAGGCCTAGGACGTCACCCATGATGATCATGACATCATCCAGCCTTATGGACGTCTTGGGAGACAGATTTGGCAGTGTTGGCACATGTGGCAAGTTGGAGAAGCCCAAGGAGGGATAACGTTTTGCTCCAGGATGCTTCATTTGCCCTAGAAGGGGCTAACGTCTCCCTAAAAGGGGCATGATGTCTCTCTTTAGGTTGATTAGGGTTTTAATTTTGAACATTTAATGTAAAACAATATGATTTTAGTATTTTGGCCTTGTCG
>ML779531.1:719366-733776 GCA_009831015.1 Picea engelmannii
TTTGTCTATAGTATCTCCAATTGCTTCTAGCTTTTCTTTGAATTGTGATATTCTGGAGAAATATTCTTGGATCGCTTCTCCTTTCTGCATCCTTGTATTATTGAGTTGAGTTCTTAGATTCATCTTCCGATTTATGTTCTTTCCTTCATATAGTCTGGTTAGGGCATCAAACATTTCTTTTGGAGTTTTCTTTGAAGACACTTGAGGAATCAAGTAATCTTTGATAGAATCTGCAATGATTCTTTTAGCCCTAATTGTGTCCTTTTGGTGCTTTGCTTTATCTGCAACATTGCCGGGTTTTGGTACTTCTTCTTTAACGAATCTTGCTAGGTCATTCTCTTCAAGAATGAGTCCAATCTTATACTTCCAGGCACGAAAGTTTTCCACACTCTCTAGCTTGTCAACAAGCTTAGTGCTTGCAGACATCTTTTCCCTGGAGCTAGGAAAATGACAAAAAAATGAAAATGCTCAGATTTGAATTAAAAACTTACCAGGAGGTGCGCTTGGCTGAGGCGAGTAGCCTGGTGTAGTTAGATTTCAAAAAATCCAACTTTTACCCCTTCAAACTTGATCAGCGGATTTCTGGACTGGTGCTTCTGGTTTTCTGGTACTTCTGGTTTTCTGGTACTTCTGGTACTTTGGTACTTCTAGTTTTCTGGTACCTGGTGAAAACTAGGGTTTCACTTTTCGAGAGATCTAGCCACTGAAAATGTGCGCTAATGATGCCAAAGTGTTCCTTGAGGAAGGGCTCACTTTTCTAGATGGCTTTGGGGCTAAAATGCTTCTTCAATAAAAAACCCTAATTTGCATGTACGACAACAATGACGTTTTTCTTCTACTTGTGAAAGATGCTCTCTTCAGCTTAGCTCTGATACCATGTTAAGGTTTAAGCTATTATTAGGTTTCTTTTCAATTTACTAGATAACCATAGCATAGATAGGATCACTGAGAAATACATAATCACAAGAGACACATCATTTATCCTGGGCAACCCTCATGGAGGAGAAAACCCAACAAAAACTTCCTTAATATAGATAGCCAATACAGTGCCAAGAGATAACTCAAACAATACAGAAAGTCCTCTCTCAAGAATGCGCCTCTCTCTCTCTCTTCCTTCTTCTCCAACTGCAGCTCCGAACTTGCGCTTTGATGAACAAGTGAGTGAGTGAACAAATGAGGCGCTAGCCTCTCTTATTTATACAATCTGGCAGGCGTTGAACTGAGGTGTCTTTTCACTGGCAGGTCCGACTTCTCATTCTGGGTGGTTATAACCACTTTAATATATTCTGGGGCCGACTTCTCATTTAGCCTATTACAATTAGGGTTTGACCAATCCGCAAAAGGGGATTTGGTCATTTACAATACCCGACATGATCAATCCACAAAAGGGGATTGATCTAATGAATAATACATCAATAATAATTAGAATACTCTTTGCAGTTACAATATTTCAACAGTTGATTTACTCTTGGTCTGCACAACAGATGGACTTGGTTCTTTCTGTATTTAGAGGTTGAGCTCTGATACCATGTTAATTTCCTTTAAAGTTAACAAACATAAATAAAATGCCAATGATTTTTCTCTACCAAAAAAATTATTTATGTTGATATAACTTCTGAAAATCATGCATTAAATTTACAACTGAGTTATTTAACTAAAATGAACAGTAGAAGCAAATAGAAACCAATCACATAAAATAGGAAGACACTAGAAATACCCTGCAAACCCCAATGTGGGGAAAGCCAACAAGGGAGGGGCTTTATTGGCTTCAGAGGAATTAATTTACAGCAATAGAAAATTCAGAAATTTCTTATAGCCCAACAAACTCGACTTGCTTTTCTGGTCTTGCTTTTTCAGCCCCGTTTTTTTCGGCCATGCTTTTTCAGCCTTACTTTTTCGGCCCTGGAAAATTGGCCCTTCTTTTTCGGCATCTGTCTCTGCTGGAACGACCTGCACTCAACTCATTTCCTCTGCTGTTAAGTTGCCCTTCCTCACTCTGTAGAATGAACTTCCTCTTCCTCAGCTAGCACCCTCATTCATTAGCTCAACACACAAATGTGTTATCTCCTTCACTCTCAGCCTCCTTTGATCACTCTAACTCACCTTTTCTTGAGTCTTCTAGAAGCCTCCAGAAATTCACTTTAGTGAATTATTAAATTCCAGAAAGTCACTTTTCAGAAATCTGAGTGCACAGTCAATTAAAGTCATTTAGATAACTTTTATACTTTACCTAAGTTAAAACTTAGGAGAAAATAAAAACGTTGATCTGGGTATTTTAATTATGTCCATAGGCAAAGTTGAGACAACTTCTGAGCTACAAAATTAACAGTTTGCACGGATAATGATGTTAATCTTATTTTATTGAATACTCCCTTTGAATGTTAATAATTCGAAGCACAACGTTAAAAGATATCTACAACAAAATCTTCCTTATTAAAATCCATTTTTAAAACCCTTTTTTTCTTTAGAAACTTCAAATACCCCTTTATATCTCTTGATTCCACTAAGTAAGATGCACCTTGGATTAGGTTGGCGCTTGATTTTTATATTTGAATAATATATGGTACTTTTGATATGTAATATAGTTTATATTAGATACAAGTTTATATATAAAATCAAACTCTTATGTATGGTCACGACTTTTGTAACAACGGGGTTGAATATTTTGTTTTTATTCAAAAGTCGGCAGTGGAATCTAAGTTGAATAAGATCAAATTGGCAATTAATTTGTTGACTCTCGATCTAATTGATTGTTGATAGGGAAAGTCACGACTTGGTTAACCAATGTGTCACCCTATTCAACATTTTGGCTTATGTCTTACGGATAGGCTCATTGAATAATTACGTTGGTGGTGTAGTCTCCAGGATTTTGTCAGGATTTGAACAGGTGTCCACTACTTTTTTGATATTTGGCTGTGGTTCCACCTTAACCCCACTCTGCCGACGTCACAAATTGTCGTGCTATAATCCTTCCGCCACAATATTTCTTACCCACTAGATGTATCACCTGTTATTCACCAAGTTGCACTAGGATGGACTTCCAACAAGTTGCCAAAAATTGAACATTTCCATGTTCAAAATTCAGAGTTCAGAAGTTCAGCTGGTCAATAAGACCAACCTTTTTCACATTTTGCATACCCTCTGGGAATTGTAATAAGAGATGTTGCATGATGAACTTGTAAAAGGTCTTAGCCACCTTCGACTTAGGCATTTGTTGTTACTCTAGAGTGTTATTTTACTTATTAATTATATTTTGTTGTTTAAAGACAATTTATAATTTCCGAGTTTTTTCACTCAATTTCTCCAAAGCTGGAGTATATACTCATGGTTAGGCCTTAGCATGGATCTAAGCTTAGTGTCTAATGTATATTACCATTCTAAACATCCTCCTCAAGTTTTATGGAAATGTGCTAAGTCCCCCTTAGTTTTTTTTAATTTTTTCAGTTAATTAAAAACTTTTCGTAAAACGAGAATTTTTAATTAAAAAATAAAGTTGTATTAAAAAAGTGGTACCAGGGGACTTCAATAGCCTTGGGGGTGCTCATTTTTGGACCTAGAGCACCCATATTATCTAAGTACCCACTCTGGTGAGTAAAATTAGTGATTTTAATCACTAAAAAGTCAATTTTACTCAAAAAACCCCAAAAAGACATAAAAATTCATGAAAAATCAGCAAACCTATATTTTGGGGAACATGTCTGGGACATGTTTTGAGTTGACTCTACCTTCCTTTGAGGTGGAAAAGGTGATTGACACATGTGCAAAGCCTAATTGAAGATTTAAACACATGTTTTATTTTATTTTGGAGTGTGGGCCAAGAGGAGGTGCGCCCTCCTTGAGAGGTGGCGCACCCACATGAAAGATCACCAAAGTTTTGAAAAGTTGCGACTCCTTCTCCACCTATCCCTCTTATATGGCGAGTTGTGAGAGCTTTGTGAGAGGTGACTGTCTTTACTTCTACACTTGGCATGCTTTTCACTCCAAGTGGTGCGCCCTCCTCCCTTTGGCATCTTCCTCTTGTGCTATATATATACAAGTTCTCTCCCTCTGTAAACAAGTTGGAGTTTGGGATTGCGGCTTGTGGTTGTACTATTGTAATACTTCTATTTTGGAATAAAGAGACTTTGGAGGTCAAGAAGGTGTGTTATACCTGTGTGTGGATGCTTGATGTCATTTGTGCTTAATCTATGAGGTAATATTTGCCTAATTTCTTGCTTTAAGTTTGTTGATTTGGCCTTTGAAAGGGTGCTATCATCCAATAGGATAGGATTTTATCTAGCTTTGCTGTTAAATCCTATTGTTCATTTATATTTAGAGATTTTGATTTGTATACATGTTTCGGTTAACTAATATACTTTTCAAGTCTCTTTTGTAGGTGACACCAATTTTCTTTAACAAGTTTTGTTGCAAGATTTTAAAGCTTACAGGTTTTCATAGTTTGGAGTGGTGATRAAACTTGTCTGTCTCTTCACAACTTCAAGGATCTAAAGACTTAGTCCCTCCTTAAATCATCTAAAGACTTCATTGCCTAAGGGTTCTAAGGCTACAAGTTTCTTCCTTCTCTCTTTCTCAAAAGAAAATCTAAATTTTGGTTACTTTGTTACAAATGCAAGTATCTTAAATCTATCTTTATTTCAAATTCTGAATAGCTAAGTGTACATGCATAAGATAAACTAGATCCAAGTTTGTACTTTCAAGTTTCATCTAATGCTTAGATCTAACATAGGAAAAGTCTCCTTTTAGCATGCTTTTCTTTCAAAAATTTTAAAAGTTAAAAGGTAGTTCTTTTCTTAAAGCTTTCACTTTCATATTTGGCAAGTTAAGTGCCTTCACATTGCTGTTTTAAAACAACAAATAAAGTCCCTAAGGAGACAAGCTCTTTCGCTTGCTCTTCTTAGTTCATTTTTGCTCATTTTACACTAGTTTTACTTAGTCAATTTTGGGGCTTTCCTACTAATAACCGAAGACACTTCCAAAATATGTTTGGCCATCTTTTGTCTTTGTTTGCTTGTTGTTTTGTGTAGGTTTGCCAACAGATAAGAAGAAATTCTGTCCATTTTGGGCGGATTTGGAGCATCCGAGACCCCTGGGGCGCCCCTTTCTTCAATAAATACTTGTAAAACATTGTAAAAACTTGTGACCCCCCTAATGAATGGTCACAAGTCACTCCAATAAAGAGTTGTGTAATTTCTTTAATAAAATCAGTGGGGCTAGAAGCTCCCACTCTTCATCCCCCCTAGGGGAACGATGTTTTTGGTGACTGTCTCAAATTTTGCAATTTTAGCTTAGATTTAATTTTCACAACTAAGGATAATCTAAAGTTAATCTTCAATTCATCACAAAGCACTACAATCTCACATAAGCAATAAAGTTAGAATAGATCACAATCTAGATTAGATTTCATTTTGCAAAAGTAGAACACTAATTGCTAGTTTAGATTTCCTTTTATGCAATTTCAAAGTTGGAAATAAACAGTCTCCTCAGCTCCTCGCAAGAGGCTGGTTAGTGAAGACTTTAGTAATTAGAAAAACATTTCCCTTTCAGTACTTTTCTTTCTTGTTTAAAATAAACAACTCCCCTCAGTTCCTAACCCTTCCAGTTGTGAGCTTGTCTCGATCTTCTGGGAGTAAGTTTCATACACGTTGGGCTAGTCAATGGTGATAGAATAATAGAGAAATCTTAAAAGAGAATTATTGCTTGGCTTTAAGAACTTGCTTATTGAGTGGTGATGAAACTTGCTTGTTTCTTCACAACTTAAAGGATCTAAAGACTTATTTCCTCCTTAACTCATCTAAAGATTCCATTGCCGAAGGGTTCCAATTTTGGTTACTTTGTTGCAAATGCAAGTATCTTAGATCTATCTTTATTTCAAATTCTGAATATCTAAGTGTACATGCATAAGATAAATTAGATCCAAGTTTGTACTTTCAAGTTTCATCTAATGCGCATAGAAAAAGTCTCATTTTAGCATGTTTTTCTTTCAAAATTTTTAGAAGTTAAAAGATAGTTCTTTTCTTAAAGCTTTCACTTTCATATTTGGCAAGTTAAGTGCCTTCACATTGCTGTTTTAAAACAGCAAACAAAGACCCTAAGGAGACAAGCTCTTTAGCTTGCTCTTCTTAGTTCATTTTTGTTCGTTTTACACTAGTTTTACTTAGTCAATTTTGTGGCTTTCCTACTAATAACCAAAGACACTTCCAAAGTGTTTTTGGCCATTTTTTATCTTTGTTTGCTTGTTGTTTTGTGCAGGTTTGCGAACAGATAAGAGGAAATTATGTCCATTTTGGGAGGATTTGGAGCATCCGGGACCCCAGGTGCACCCCTTTCTTCAATAAATACTTGTAAAACATTATAAATACTCGTGACCCCCCTAATGAATGGTCACAAGTCACTCCAATAAAGAGTTGTGTAATTTCTTTAATAAAATCAGTGGGGCTACAAGCTCCCACTCTTCATCCCCCCTAGGGGAACGATGTTTTTGGTGATTATCTCAAATTTTGAAATTTTAGCTTAGATTTAATTTTCACAACTAAGGATAAGCTAAAGTTAATCTTCAATTCATCACAAAGCACTACAATCTCACATAAAATTAAAACACTAATTGCTAGTTTAGTTTTCCTTTTATGCAATTTCAAAGTTGGAAATAAACAGTCTCCTCAGCTCCTCGCAAGAGGCTGGTCAGTGAAGACTTTAGTAATTAGAAAAATATTTCCCTTTCAGTACTTTGCTTTCTTGTTTAAAATAAACAACTCCCCTCAGCTCCCAGTGCAGTTCCCGACCCTTCCAGTTGCGAGCTTGTCTCGATCTTCTGGGAGTAAGTTTCATACACGCTAGGTTGGTCAGTGGTGATAGATTAATAAGGAAATCTTAAAAGAGAATTATTGTTTGAACGTTGGCTTTAAGAGCCGCCTAGGGGGAGTGTGCGAAGTTTCACTGGATACCTCGAGCTTGTTCCCCTCAGTGTTGGACATCCGACACCTCTAGTGAGCTTGTTGGTGGAACCATTGGGTTTCGGCAAGTTCTCAACAAATCTTTGAGCTAAAGGGATAACCTCTTGAGAGGCCAAATCTAGTTTAGTCAAACACTTTATTTTCATGCAATAAAATTTATTTCATTAAGCTACCATCAATAAATCCTAATAAAACATACGATCTACATTGCCCATGATACCTTTAAGGCACTGGTCTCATTTATACATTTGCAAAGCCATATACTTCAAATGCTTCATTTCAGTCATTTACTTTGAAGCAAATTTTGGTTTACTTGCATCTAACATTTGTCTCAAGTATCCTTTTATGCAAGTGTATGTTTTATGTATCTTATGGTGAATAATTGATCTATGTATGCTTTAATATAAATTTTCTTTATATTGGTTAATGAATTAAACTCCTAGATTCAATTCTTGTACTTAGATTAATTTCAAGCCTTAGTATATTTTGTTAGGGACTACCCCCCTTGGCTTTGCTAGGAGTTGGCCTAGACGGAGGAGTTGAGGATTAGGTGACAGCACCTTAACTCTCACTTGCCCCCAAGGACACACCGAGTGGATTGAAGATTTCTTCCACGTCTCCCAGGTGTGTATAAGGCGGCAACATCACCCAACAAGTCTGTAGTGGTTCTCTTGATAGTGATTTCACAGTAGAATTGATAGATAGGTTTGATGCCAAGAACTCATGAAGATATCACCCTTAATTTATTCTAACAATATATTGAATGGTGGAGGCTCTATCCACAGGTTTGACTTAACCTATTAATAGGTTTAAGCAACCACAGTTCAAAAATATTTTGCACTTATTCCAAATTTACTAGTGCAGATATACCTTCCTTCAATCTGCAATGGAATAACTTCTTTTCTTTTATTTATTATTTATTATTTATTTTTAAATGGAATTATGAACTTGAAATGGTGAAAGGCTAATAATGGTCAAAGACCAAGTTCAAAGAACTCTGATATGATGAGTGTGGCCAAAAACCGGATTAGACAAGGTTTGATAAAGATGCGTGGCCAAGGGATGCAACAGAACGTAGCTCTGATACCAAATGAAATGAACAAAGTTCATTTGCTGAATATGAACAAGGTTCATTTACTGAATATCCAATGCAAAAATGACATTAGGTTAAAATCCATATAGGACAAGTAATAAATATATTTAATAGTGAATGACAGATAAGTCGATACAATACCATGTAATGGTGTACTTATAGCATTGACTAGTCACGATGGTTGATAGGTCATGTCTTTTAGATAGGATGTGTCCTTTCATTTATTATTAATTATTATTGTTATTATTATTTACTGATTTTTATATATTTAAGTTCATTACAAATGCCCCTCAGTAAAACCATAAAGCTTGATCAAATAATCCTGCATCTGCCCATCCAGTGTAAAGAAGATGCCAACTGATAGTCACTGATATCTGTGTATTTGGTACAAGATATGGCAAAACCCCACAATACTCAATGCACAGCCTGCCTAGGCAGGATCTTCAACTGGATCAAATACCTCATGCTATATGAGGGGGTAACAAAGTGAAAATACCAAAAGGGAAGACATCCAGAGTATTAGGAATTTGTTTAAACTTGGAGCTAGTATGGCGCATATCATCTTTTGTTTTTCTTCTATTACATCAATATAAATATTTTAATATTAAGAACGGGTTGAGTCGTAAGGTTACACACATCTCAGGATTCAGAGTTATTAGCGATTGGTGGTTTCCTGGCTTTTAACCTTCCCATGTCTATTCTCCAAGCTTTTAGCTTAATTTCTTCAGCTGAAGTCATCTGTAAATCTTTCTCCCATTATTTAGCTTCAATTTTCTCGTTAATATTTTTTATTATTTTATGATTTATTTGAAGATGGGAAAAAGTAAGAATCTGAATTTTTTTTCTGTTACGTTCTAACCAAACATTCCTGCAAGTGAATTCTAGGAGAAGTTTCAACTTTCCAGTATTTGATTTAGAATCTCAGATTTATATCCTCCTATCTGCCAATTACCAATGCTGGTATGCTTTTAACAATTAAAAGCATCTCTCTACCTGCTCATTAATAGTTCCACCATCTGGCAACAAAAACTCAAAGATGGACACTGTAGCAGGAGATGATCACAATATTCTTTGTTTTCATAACAAAAGACAAATTGACATGGACGATGATATGCTCCTTTCCTCAAATTATCCCATGTTAGAATGCCATTTTGAACAGCTAATGACAGAAAACAATTATCTTCGACCATTGCTCTGAATGCCAAATACACTTCCATAATTCCTATCTTCTTCCTTGCTCATTGGTATCAATTGTAAGATTGTAGACCTGAGAGACTGTATATTGCCCTTTTCCCTGTTTTCCCCACAGCGGTTTATCCAGTCCCTTCCTGAATAGGGATCTTCATTGTTTTAAAATTAATTTTGATGGTGATTCTAGAGGGAATCCGGGTAAGGCGAGAATTAGAAGTATTATATGAAATTGTGAAGGTGACCCTATCTTCATTTTTGTGGAAAATATAGGGGAAGCTTTCGCAGAAGCGATTGCAGCCAGAGAAGGTTTAAAGATAGCATTGGATCATAATATATGGGAGGTGGTATTGGAAGGTGATTCTAAACTAATCATAGATGCAATCAATAATCTTACTTCAGACTAGCCTGGGAGTAACTGGCGATTGGCATCTATTTATTGCAGAGATCAAGCTATTTTCAAGTCGTTTTACAAAATTTGTGCTTGGTCATGTAAGCTGACAAGCAAATGCCATCATGGATAATCTTGCAAATATGTGTGCTAATGCCCATTTGGTAAGCAAATTGTAAAGGCCATTTGGCCATGTCATGTATCTCAAGGGATCAAAGAAAATCGTTTTTGGTCTCTTGGTCATGATAGAATGTTTGGTAGATCGAGACAGTTAGTGATCTTTTCTTTTAAAGAATTGTAAATTGTAATATTATTAACAGTTGTAAATGGTAGCAATTGAGCTCAGGATGGATTAAGAGCTACAGTTTAAGGATCAAGCTGCAATGGCTGCAATCTCAAGTTTATCTGATTGCCATGTACATTTGTATATTCTGTATTGATACAATTCTTTTATTGGTCATACATACATATATATATATATATATACATACATATATATATATATATATATATATATATATATATATATATATATATATATATATATATATATATATATATATATATATATATATATATATATATATATAGATAGATAGATAGATGGATAGATAGAATAGGGGTATATATCATTTTTCACAGGAAATTCAGTTTAAAGTCTTATCTATTTTCCTTCTGGTTTCAGGCACTTGCAAAAGATCAGCCTTGGACCTTAAAGGAGTCACGTGTCCTTGAGATTCTTCAAGCGGTGGGTCAAATTTTCATGTTCTTATAATGGTCAAAATTCTTTGGCCTCGTTCTATATACAAGTTTTCTCTTATCTGTGTTTTAATTTATTTATATGTTTGCTACTGTTTGGATTGTGGAATTATGAATTTGGTTGACTTGGAAAGAAACAAATCTAGTCACATTCGTAGAGAGAGAAATCACCCCAAGAATGATAGGTTTTTTTAATGTCAATGTTCATATTACATGGTGGTGAAGTAGCTGGATTCTAAGTAAAAACATTTCCTCATGCTCACAGAGTTGCATCACATTTGTGTTTTAATCATAGTCAGGTGGGTTGGAAGGCATAGGTGATTATATTTTTACCCAAAACAATTTGTAGATAAGAAAAATACAAGGAAAAAAAGGTTTGGGGCCCTGCAATCAGAGTACGCTAACTTGGTAATACTCTTCAAAGCCCAAGTTGGTTTAGCTTGCTATCAATGTACCTGTTGTTCCTGCTGGTTGGGTACTAGATACATTCCAGGTATGCTTGAGAATCCCGGGTTTGAGGACCCTGCAATCTGGGTCTCACAACTTTTCAACACTTGTATTATGTTTTATTACCTCCCAAACCTGCCCTTTAAATGTTACAAAGTCCTTTAACAAAGTGCTCTTTTCATCGATTTCCAAAGAAGTTTCCAGGCCTATCTAAGTGCCCTCTCCCCAGTCATTGGAAAATATTGCCCTGTCTATGCCAATGACCCTTTAAAGAAAAGAAAAGATAGGGGATTAAGCTATGAGGAGTTTGTCACCTTGGTAATTACTGGTAATATTAAATTTTTAAAGTAAAAAGGATAGAAAAGGTAAGATAAAGGAGAAAGGAGAATGCCAACTTTTACTTAAATTTTTAACATTAACATTAATTGTTTCAGGATGCTTGAGAGTGGTTCCAACCTCATTGGACTTCATATGGAGAAAGTAGAATTTAATATTCCATTCATAATTCAATAGACTTAATAGTTTTCATTATTTCAAGGTTGGTAGGATTGTAGCGTTTCCACTAGATTCTATCATGCATGAGGGTATGGGATTGGGATTACTGAAGATCACCAAGCTATGGAATTTTGCAACATGTAATCATCTATGAGAGTTAATATAGACATGGGTTTCCCTCTAAAATGTCATTTATGTGTATCATTTTATTTTCTTGCAAGATAATGTGTTATTTAAAAAAACCTATATATCTATATATTTTTTATCTTTTATATGGCATGTTTCCCTTCTGTACCCATTTTGGGGGTTCACGTTTCCAGGTGTTCCCATTTCAGAAACTTGTACACGTTTTGACATTTCGTGCAACTTAGATTCTAAGCAAGGGTGCTTCTCCATCGACCTCTTTCCTTTCCTTCTGTTATGCTTTGTGCCTCCTCCAAAATAGGGAGATTGCACCTTTTTCCCTTTGAGTGAATAGAATGGGTCAACACTGCCACTTGTCTTTTTCATAACCAAAACATCTTTCCTTTGAGGGTTTGATCATGTCAACAATGTCACATGGCATCTCCTCATACAAAGACCCTGGTTCCAAATATGTAATAAAGGCCTCAAACAATGTGTTCTTACCCCAAAATACCTCCAAATGTGAAATATGCCTCCAAATATGTGGAAGCTCCTCCATTAGGGTTATTTCAAATCCCTCCTTGTTTTCAACATGCCATAGCCACCCCCTTGAAGAGGGTGTTCAATCTGAAATGGGCCTTTAACCAAGCCCAAGTGTAACTTAGTGCTATGTGATACTCTCCCAAGTGGGGTGTTTCTCCTTTTATGCTCATTAACCCCTTTGCTTACCACATGTCATGCTCTGGACCTCCTACAATGTAGGACATTTTCTCCTTTGAGTTGTGTTTGACCCCTATCTTGCCATAAGTTGACTTTGGACATCTCTTGGGGTAGGACGTTCATGTGTTAAGGTCCCATTCTCGCCCACATCATCTATCCATGTGGTGTTGGGCCCTGGGTTTAGCCTAGGAATAGGGCTTTCCATAAATGATGCAACAAAAGGTAATGTAAGCCATGTAACCATGCCTCTAACTACATATCAAATGTGCCCAAATGGATCCTTATGGTGAAATATGCCTCTCAAAAAGCCTCCACCAAGCCAACCATACTTCACACCTTTTTTCTTGCTTCTGGATGATGAATGGTGCTCTGGCAAGATAGAACAAGGTGCATGGCCCCCAAATCTCTTGCAACCTGTAACTGGGATTGGAATCTGAGATCTTTTGTTGTGTCGATGAGAGGGGAAAGCCCATGAAAATGTGAAATGAGCCTTGCATTTTTTAGGGGGGTGACAACTGTCACCATATGGGGACTGCACTCCTTGGAAGAGTGTGCGAGATCTCCAAAATATTTGCTGAATCTATATCTACAAGGTGAATCAAAGGGTTGTCTAACTGTAACGATATAGATACAAAAACTTCTCATCCCATCACATGCTATAGAATTTCTTCAATCCGAATTCATGACAAAGACTTGAGAATGTTTATCTAGCTACTCATTCTCAAGGGGCTCTAGAAATAAAGCATGTGCCCCAAATGCCAAAGAGAGCATAAATAAAACCTACTTCTCGTGAACATTGAGGTTATTCTTCCTACGCGACTCTATCATAGGATGATGCAAATGCTAAATGAAATCAAAGAGCCAATGAAGCCACCATATCATCTAAACATAAACATGAGATCTCCCTTTGTGTTTGTCAATAATCGAAAACAACGCTACATCAAACGTCCCACAAGAATACGTTGGAATCCTTGTCACTATATGGTTGAAAAATGAGGTGAACTCGTGAAGACAGAATAAAACAACAAGATCACACCAAGGTTGGTGTGCGTTGCTACATGTGTGCTCTATCCAATTTGGATAGGGATGATATGGTCATCACCTCTGGCTTATTAATAAGGTAACCCATCATCAAGTGATGGGTCACACCGATGCACTAAAATGCGCCTCTCCAAAGGTTGATATGCATGCTCCAACATCCTTCCTCCTTTGTTTCCACATAGATCACCTGTCATCTATGTCATAGAATTTGTTGAATTTGAACCTTGAGGTTTGAAATTCGGCGAACCTCGATTTTTTTTAAGGTTCGTTGAACCTTAAAGGAGAACCTAGAATCGAGCCTCAACAAAATTTAACTCCTTTTGAATTCGAACCTGAAAGACAAATTTCAAGTCGAATTGTTTTGAAGTGCGCCGAGAGGTTTGCAATTCTGGTCATGATATGGCCAATGCATGCAGTAGGATTCCGTCGAATGAGTGCTTGTAGAGTTTATCTCCTATAATACAGTATCAACACTTGTGTAAACAACTTGAATGTGTATATACTTTTTAAACCCGTTGATTTGGACAACTATATTAAAAATAGCTTTCCATACCTTTGTTTGCATGGATATGGTTGCCTAGGTGCGAGCGAACCCAATAAGTCATTTTTTGATTTGTAAGCTTCCCCTTAATCCTTCATGTAAACAACCATTGCCTTACTTTGAGAGGGACAATTTGGAGGGGGCTAGGAACCAATATGTTTTCTTTTTATGATCAATTTGTTGATGCACACATCAAGCCATAGTGAACATCGTGAACATCCTCTTATGAGCATGGCTACGCGTTGGAACAATCATATTGTATTTTAGATGTTTTGACGATCTACTGAGCTTAGTACACTGAATTGGATCTTTGTTCATCTTACCTTTGAATCAGAACCGAGATAGAGAAACATGGACTGCACCAGAGTTGTTGCGGGCACTTTCCCATTTTATTTAATCTGGTCTAACCCAATGGAGAGCCTTCCACAATCACAGATTCGAAAGGAACCAACTTTAGAGATCTCGATAGGGGGTTTACTTGCCTATCTCTGGTATCTTTTGTAGGCACTCAACCCCATTTCGAGAGGAGATTGAGGACCTGACGTACTAGCACTAGCACCACTTCATGAATATTCCAATTCCCTAAGCACTAGGGTGCACCAAGCCTTAAGATCTTCCCGCTCTTCGAGTCCCATATAGGGAAATAGCATAGTTACCGGATT
>ML779531.1:734460-746398 GCA_009831015.1 Picea engelmannii
ATATATATATAGAAAAATGCATATAGACGAACTTAATGGCGAACCTTATCTAATCCTTATCAGAAAATTTGAATTTGAATCGAACCTAATCGTTGCTGAACCCAAACTTGAACCTGAACCGTGTGACATAGCTTGTCATAGCCTCAAGCAACAAGGGTTTAGAAGGCAGCTCCGAGATAAGCCTACAAATTATTTTTTTGTCCCTCTTTGCTGCTCTGTATCAAACCTCCACATGATGCATGCCATAACAAGTCAGATCTAGAAAAACAAGTCAACTCATGATCTAGGGCTTGATTCCCCCTTTTGAAAGGCTGAAAACTGTTGCCATACATCAAAGAATGTGCATCTTTCTGTTGCAAATAAATTGCAATTTCAGCCCTGAATACACACCTACTTGCTGAATTTTTGTACACATAAGGGGTACTAGATAAAGATATCAATGGTGGGAAGATGTATGCATGTATAATGTGATGCTATTGCTCCTTGTGCTGCCGAAAATATGCCCCATTGATGAGGAAATATGGATATTGATTTATACTAGAAGATGCATCACATACCTCAACATCTTTTGCCTGTTTGAGATCAAAGGAAATAGGATCTGCAATGTCCACTTCATGCACGATGGAATGGTTCCCAACGTTGATTAGAAATGGAAGGTGCAAATTCATATCTTCCTTTGTCAAGCTCTCACCGTCCGTGTTGTAGATGGTGTCTCCATGGACAAACCATCAATTCACATCCCATATATGTCTCCATATTGCAGAAATAGTCCCTAGATCATCATCCTTTTAGCTCCCATGTTTTTCATCACAAGAGGTAGTGGAAGTACATGCAATTTCTTCAACCTTCAAGGGTTTTTCTACAAGATCTTACCCCTTTCAACTCTTCAAAAATGTTATCATTATGTTCAAAAACTTGAAAAGGAAATTCACCACAAGTTACCAAACCCTTTTCATCTTTAGAAATGATTATGGCTGCTGGAATGTCCTCCTCCTGCAAGTGTACATCAACATCAGAAGATGCTTCTTCTGGAGCAAGAGGAAGTACATTATCTACAATAGAATCTTCAACACAACTTTGACCATCAGGATCTTCTATATGAAGTGCTGCAACAAGATCTTCAATGCTTTCATCACCATACTTATCTTCTGAATATGCAATATCATGTACTAATGGATCTTTTGATGAAGTGATGCGCTGGTCATCTACTAAGAAATTCTCAGGGTACTCATTTTCAAGCTCCTCATGGTCCGACTCACCATGTTTTTCTACAATTAACTTAGTAAAAGACTTCAGTGCCTCATTTTTATCATTAATTTCAGCCAAGAGATTAGTTGGAGGGGTCAATTTGATATGCAATCATTAGGTCTTGTATCTCCCTTTCTTTTTCAATGTATGAGGCCAAATCTTCAACCTGTTCCCTTTCATCATAACTAGGATCCCAATCCTGGTGAAATGCTTTGATCAAACCTGCAAATCAAGATATCTCCTTTAGATTACAATCATCAAACCATTCCAATGCATAATCTTCTAAGGTGTTAGCACACTTCTTCACCCTCCAATACGAGCTGATATAAAAGAAAAAACAACGATGAAGAAGATGATTTGAACCTGATTTTCTGCAAAACAACACACAAAAACAGCAGCAAAATGCCTTGGACAGCGTGTAAACACACCACCAAAGCATCAGGAAAAGTAGTTTTAAAGTTGCTTGGAGGGATCCTGCAGTGTTAGCGTGAGAGATGAAATAAACAAGAAAGAAACCACTTAAAAGATAGAGAGATATCACAATAAATGGCAAGAGCTACTAATCAAATTGCAAGAGTAAGAACAAGATACCAACAAGAAGGAAAGTTCGTCAAAAACACAACACTTCTTTATTATTGGCTTTCCAAAGGGTTGATTGCGCCACAATAAACAAGTCCACAACCGGTACAATGACTATCCTTGCTCAAGAGAGAGTAGCTAGACTAGAGAGAATGAGAGAGAAGAAAAAGAATAAGTGTATGCTGCTGCTGCAAATATCCAACCCCAACAATGTAGACCAACCTCCAATATATAGTGTGAAGAGGGCGGACTTTACCACAATAGACCAAGGAGGGCACATAGGAGGTGGAATAAACCAAGGAATAGGAGTGTATGCTCATGAGGTAGTGAGGAGGAGAGGAAGACATGCACACAAGCTAAGTAGAGTGAGAGAGTGAGTCACACTCCCATGTGTGACAATAGAAGGCATGTGAAGTAGAGAGGAAAGTGTTAGAATATAATGGATGTGCTCGTTTTACCATTGACAATATTACTATTGTCACCCAACCATAGGCCGAAGCCACCCTCCAAGCACCTTAACCTTGACAGAGAATCATTCCGGAAGCAAACCCTAGGCTAGATAGCCAAACAAAGGGTAGCGCACCTTTCCCCAAGGATAACGCACCAACAAGAGTTGATCAGATAGTCCAAACCCTAACCAGGAGATAGTCCAAGCTAAAGCGTAACTGCTAGCTGCAGCAACTACAACAACAACTCTCCTCCAAACCTGCGCACAAACTGGGCAGCTGCAGTGCGCACAAGTGCTGCTCTGCAATTCTAAGAAGTGTGTTAAATGAGAGACTGGCCCCCTGTATTTATACTAGTTCTGGCTAACTGCCTAGGCCGACTTCTCATTCTGGGTATTTGTCTGTTCAGTATATATTATTTCTTCTGGTTGTTTTCTTCTCTTGGAGGCTAATAACCTAATATAAATTATCTTCTTGAGCCGACAAGTCTTCTAGGGTTATTAGCCAACTCATTAGGGTTTCTTCTTGCTTCTCGGAGTATTTTGTTCTGTCAGGTTTACACGTGGAGGTAAATACCTCTCGCAACTACCATAATATCAACACTCCCTCCTAGCTAGGGAGGTATTACAGGTAATGGTCTTGAGCACAAACATACCATTCACCTGGTAGCATCAACATAGTTGTATAGACTATCTCATGACTGAACCATGAGCACCATCATCGCTATCAATGTCATCAATTGCATCATCTCTCAAAACCATACTCTATCTGAGTAATCAAACATGATGCTCACTTCACAGAGTGACACGAGAGCCATTCTTCTAATCTAGAAGAGTAATGTTTTGAACCATTTTTTGTCCGGGAAATCTTTGTTCATTATTCATCTGGCTGATAACTATTTTCAACACTGTTGATAGTCTTCAAGTCACTCGGAACAATATCATTCAATAGAAAACAACTGTGTCTATCCATAGTAGTACACAACTACAATCTAGTGGTACACTACCACACCAAGTAGCACACAGGTACTTGATCAAACAGTGGAACACATCCACCACAGTAGTATACATCTATTGTCTAGAGACATACAATCTTCATAACAATCATCTGATATCAACCTGCATAGAAACAATGTTATGATATAAACTGAATCATCTGGGCCATTCTTTCACTCACATCTGTGAGATCTGAAAAGAGTATCTTCCTTTAGAGTAGAACATCAATGATGAGCTATCTAGACCATTCTTCTCAAGCAAGAAAGAATGACTGTCCTGATTTCTGAGCCTAGACCATTCCTCACCCTGGGCCATTCCTCCGACACTAAACAAAGTGTAACCTGGAGAGAATGAATCTGCCCTAAGGAATGCCTGTCCCTGATTGCTAAGCCTGGACCATTCCCCACCCCGGGCCATTCCTCCGTCACTAAACAAAGTGTAACCTGGAGAGAATGAATCCACCCTAAGGAATGACTGTCCGGACCATTTCCCCTATTAACCACAAGAGGAAAAGACTGTCCTGTACCAACCTCCAAAACTGACCATTCCTCATGTTAACCACAATGAGAAATCGTTGTCCGGCGAGGCGGGCCAGTCTTCTTGAGTAACCCTCAAGAAGAGAGACTGCTCTAGACCACTTCCCATGTTAACCACAATGGGAAGTCGTTGTCTATGGTACATCAACAATCTGGACCATTTTCCGAACTGGAAAATGTCCGTCTGTCAGAAATCTCAATCCACTTTCCGAACTGGAAAGAATCTGCTCATCCTGGACCATTTTTCGAACTGAAAAATGATTTTCCATCAATCAATAATACATCAGTGCTCCCTCCTAACCTGGGGGTCATCTCTTTCTTTTTCAATAAGGAAGTCGTCTCCACGAGCTCCAGCTTGAGTATGCAAACTCTTTCATCTTGGACAGAAGCTTTACCAAAAATGTCTGCTTATCTGCTCATCTGTGGAGATATGTATTGGAGAACCACTTTCTTCTTTCTGGACTTCATCACAGATAATGTAATGCTTGATTTCAAATGTTCAAATGTACTTCGGCTTGGAATACTGGTTTTCTCTGAAGGCTTCATGTAGCTCTGATCAATAAGGTATATCATTGTTGGCAAACTGGAACACATCCATGTGGCACTTCTTCTGTCATCATGAGATCTAATCTTCTGAGTAATCATCTTGATACAATATCTCTGTTTATAGAAAATCGTCACCACACTTCTGTTGTGCACTGAAGGTTCTCCACCAAATTATCTTCTTCCATCTGCATACAAGGGTATGCTTCAAAGTCTTGAGGTTGCTCTTCATACGCTCTTTGTTCAATTGTTTTGGAGAACAGTCTTTGCATTCATCTGATGTATAACTCCAACCCATGGATATTGCGGATGATATAATGACTCATGTAGAGGTATGTTTGGTTTACTGGAACAAGTAATCATCATAATCTTCTCCCTCCATCTGGGAGAACGTCTAGTTCTGGATCTCACAATGCTTTCATTCATGAGTCTTTCATACACTGTTCTTCATCACAACTTTCAGTTCCTCTGCTTGATTGCTTTTAGTGAGTTCATATCAGGCTGGTAATCTTGTGATTCTTAATACAATGGCTGGTTGTTCTGGCTTTTCTTTCTTTCCCGGAATCTTCATGTTCTTCCTTATGTTTCTCTTTAGCTCTTGGGTCCATGGAGTTTCTTATAGATTCCATGACCTAAAGATTCCACTTCTTTCATCATAGGATCACGGATGTGGATGGACAACCAGGGATACTTTACGGCTTATCTTCGAAGAAGACTTCTTCTAGGTTGAACTGAACACGTACTGCTTTTCATTGTTGCTACCATGGATATATACTTCATCATCTTCAATGGATCATAGGATTGGCTCCCTCCTAATCCTTGCTTCATGCATGCTCTTCTTTTGGTAATATATAATCGGCTCCTTCCATCTAGGAGAGTCCACGCTTTCGTCTGCATCCTTATTGCTTTCTGCAAAGTGTTACAAATCTTTTTCCAATTTCCTCTTGATTGTTGACTTCTTTCTGTCTTCACTTCTTCTAAGTCTCTGATTTCGGTTTATCTTGTAATAGCTTCCACATGATTTGTTTGATGTTTTTCATCCTTTCAAGTGTGTTATCTGACTTGTATAATGATAGCGATCCTTATCTTGTTGTTCTTCCATAGGTATAGTTCTTCTTGGAACACATTATCTTCAAAGAGATAGATATACAAGATATGTACAAAGACGATGCAAACAAGATATGTACAAGAATTAAGAAGAGTATTGTTACCTTCAGAGGAAGAAGTCTCTTTCATCCTGCTTAGTCTTCTTTGTAGGTTCCTTTTCTTCGACAACTGATGCTTCGTTTTTCTCCTTCCTTTTCTTTAGCTCAGGACAATGATTCTTGTAGTGACCATACTTTCGACAGTTGAAGCATTGTATTTCTGAAATATCTTTCTCTTGATTTGTCTTCCTCCTTGAACCAAACTTCCTTTTGTTCCTGAAACTCTTGAATCTTGTTGTGAAGGCTTGATCATCATACTTCTTCCGGGGTTTCTCTTTTGCACTGATCCTTGATTCTTCTTGAGCACAGTAGGTCCAAAGTTCTTCAAATGTCGGATACTCCTTCCTTGTGTTCATGCTTGCGGAAAATGCATCCCACGTCTTGGGAAGACCATTGAGTACTATGTTTACCAATTCCTTCTCTGAAATGATCTCTTCAATAGCTTGTAGTTGATCTCTTAACTAAGAGATTCTCAAAAAGTATGATGTTATGTTGTCATCATCATTCATCTTCATGTCACGGAGCTCATTCTTCAGACTCATTATTTGTCCAATGTTTCTGACTGAGAAGAGATTTGGTAGGGCATCGTACATCTTCTTTGACGAGTCAAGATGGGAGATGTAGGGTATCAAGTGGTCTTTTATAGATTCCACTATGATACTCATAGCATTGATGTCACTGTCTTTGAACTTCTCCATAACTGCAACGTTCTGCGGTTTCTTTTCTTTTCCTTCTTCAAACTTTGGTTTCACGATCTTTCCTTTCACGATATCTAGCACTTTATTCTTGGCAAGGATGAGGTCAATCCTTGTCTTCCACGCTCTAAAGTTAGAAGCTCCATCTAACTTGTTTTCCGATTTCATGGAGTAAGTCATGGCTGCTTTGAATTGGTCAACTCTAAATTTGACCAAAAACTCAAACTTGACGTCTTGGCTTGCTGAGAGTACCAGGAGATGCGCTAGGCTAAGGCGCACTGATCTATCCAGAGATTAGGTCAACCCCTACACTTAAGGTGTCTCAACGAGAGGATTAGGGTTTCTGCAACTGCACCTGCTAGTAACCCTAGCAGCAGTGCTATGGTGTCTGCTCCTGCTAGAAACCCTAGCGACAGTTCTTCAACGAGCTTAATATCCTCACGGCTATGTTTCCTTCCAGCGGTTAGACTGAATGAAGGAGGTGTGGGCCCATAACCTGTTAGAATATAATGGATGTGCTCGTTTTACCATTGACAATATTACTATTGTCACCCAACCATAGGCCGAAGCCACCCTCCGAGCACCTTAACCTTCATAGAGAATCATTCTGGAAGCAAACCCTAGGCTAGATGGCCAAACAAAGGGTAGCGCACCTTTCCCCAAGGATAGCGCACCAACAAGAGCTGATCAGATAGTCCAAACCCTAACCAGGAGATATCCAAGCCAAAGCGTAACTGCTAGCTACAACAACAACTCTCCTCCAAACCTGCGCACAAACTGGGCAGCTGCAATGTGCACAAGTGTTGCTCTGTAATTCTGAGAAGTGTGTTAAATGAGAGACTGGCACCCTGTATTTATACTAGTTCTGGCTAACTGCCTAGGCCGACTTCTCATTCTGGGTATCTGTCTGTTCAGTATATTCTATTTCTTCTGGCCGACTTCTTCTCTTGGAGGCTAATAACCTAATATAAATTATCTTCTTGAGTCGACAAGTCTTCTAGGGTTATTAGCCAACTCATTAGGGTTTCTTCTTTCTTCCTAGAGTATTCTGTTCTCGTCAGGTTTACACGTGGAGGTAAATACCTCCCGCAGCTACCATAATATCAACAGAAAGGGGGTAATGCGCCCTAGTTCTTAGGAGAGAAAGCGCATGGGAGAAAGGAAGTGGAGAGTAAGTGAGCGAATGGAAGATAGAGAGTGGGGAAATAGAAGCTTAGGGGTAAGGAATAAGCGCATGCTAGGTGGGAGTTGGCAATTAGTGAGTGAATGAGAGGATTGAATGCGCAGGACATAGGGAATTGCACCCTATTTTTTAGGGAACATGCACTTATCCATGAGGGAAAGAGAAATACAACCCCATGTGTGAGAGAATGAGGTTAAAAGTGGTGCACAAGTGGAGGAAAAGGCTTAGGAATAGGGAGAAGGGAGAGTAGGGGCCTCATGCAAAGAAAGAGTGAATGTGGCTCAATAGATGCGCCCCACGTGTGAGAGAAAGGAGAATAGAGAGGGTGCATTCTTGGAAAAAGAAAGAGATAAAAAACAAGGGAGTAATGTGTTTTGATGTTAAGGAGGAAGAGAAACGGATGGAGGATATTTTTAGGAATCCAACACATGTCCGAACGCTAAAATTGGCCAAGGTATGCATGAGTTAGCCAAATAGGAGGAATGCGCCCTATTTTATAGGGATTTAGCGTTTAAGAGAAATTAAAGGGAGATTAATGAAGTTAACTTGCATGGAAAGTGAGTTAATGACAAGTGAGAGAAAGTTATGTGAAAGAATCAAGCCTTGATTGGCTCAATCATCTCCATGGGATTGCCACCTCATCCATACACCCTTTTTTCATTTTATTTAACTTTGCTTTAATGCTTTTACCTTGGAAAGTGTGCCCTTCACCAAATGACGCCAAGTAGATGCCACATGTCACACTGATTCACTGCTACATGTCGGAATTGACCCTGCCACTTGTCACCTTTGGAGCCAACCACCCCTACTATAAATATAAACTGCTAAAAATAGGGTTTGACTCCTAAAAAATAGGAAACTGTCAAAAATGTCCAGGATGAGTAGGAGAACACTGCCATGTGTCATATGTCTAAAAGTAGACATTGCTAAAAATAGCAGTGTTGCAAACATCGACATCGACACAAAATATCACCGAGGATCCAAAAACAAAAATATCGGCAACATCGGGGAAAATATCAGAAAATGTTGTAAGAACGAAAAACAATTTCGTAAGAATGAAAATATATCTGACCCTGATTTTTCCGATAATGTCGCCAACATCGCGATATTATCGCGGTGTTGGTAACACTCAAAAATAGAATCTCCTCACATGTCGATATCATACTCTTCAGATTCGATTTTCCGTGAGTATTCCAAATATGCGATCAGAATTGACATGCGAGCCTTGGTGCTCCACCTGCTAAAAATAGAAATACTAATAAGTCACCTCGAAAAAGGTCCAAACGACTCAGAATGTCTCAAGGATCAATACAACACACTTAGAACTCTTACTTGAGGCCTAATGCTCAACTTGCTAAAAATAGAAAGTATTTGCATGTTGCCCGGAAAAATGCCATCGGGCTCAATATCATGCAAGGACCAACTCTGTATGCTCAATACTTTCAAATGAGTCTCTGATCACTGTCTCCTAAAAAGTAGGGTCACCTGTTATATATAGAAATCTCTCTCAAATCCAATGAAACTATGCTAACTCTGACTCTGAAGCAAAAACAACCACACACCAGTCTTATACCTGTCTTTGATGGGAACCAACCTCTGGCTCGCACAAGTGCTAACTCTGGGAAAATCTATGAGTGCCAACCCAAATAGTGTATGATGTCTATGATGTCTCTTAACCCTCTGGATCTCCAGAGAGAAAATCCAACGGTTAACAAAAGGTAAGTACAAACATCTTCATTGCGACATCCTCATGGACAACATTGAGATCTGAAATAATTTCAATAAAAAATGTAACATCTAATTGGGTCATGGAGTCAAGATCAAACGAGAGGGTTTGAAAATGACGAAAGGGAAGTAGTTGTACCATAATTAGTCCAAAATATATTTTCAGATTATGCGAGAATAAAAGTGAGATGCCTTAAACAAGATGCACCATCACAACCATGAAATTATAGCCAAAAATAATGTGCAACCAATGAATAAAGAAGGCAGCAACATCCCCTCCGAACAATAGAAATGATAGCAACATCCATCACATCGTACTGGCCCTAGAGGACAACAGGTCTTGCTTCACGAGGTAATAAGTCGGGTTTCATGGTAAGTGTCACTTTAATAATTGAAGCATTTGAATATTTTGCAAAGAATCCTTTCTCGATTACAGAACATTTGCTTGGAAATTATACCCTTTGCCTTATTTAACCTTGGTGGGTGTCATCACGTCCTAGTAAATTGGTCACCCTCGGGAATGGGGTTATACTGGGGGGTTCCTTGAAGAGTCATCGTACTATTCTCGATCATACTTATCACTTTCCATACTTCTTCCATTTCGTCTCCTCATCTTTTGGGTTTTCGGGCTTATTGACCCAAGAAGGGCATGTAGCTCATTTCATGGGAAGAAAGGGCCATTAGGCTCAGAGGTGCCCTAGCAAAAACATCATGCATTAAAAGCTCGCCCTAGGATCCTGAGAACGATGAAACGCTTCTCAAAAAATGAGGGACCCATAAAATAAATAACTAACTAATCAATCATGCAAACCAAGGTAGAGCGTATATGGGCTATGCATTTCCTTTTAGTGCCCCTTATTGTTTTCAACTTGGAAAAACATGCAAACTAAGGTAGAGCGTATGTGGGCTATGCATTTCCTTTTAGTGCCCCTTATTGTCTTCAACTTGGAAACACATGCAAAATAAATGGCTAGTAAAGGGCTTGGAAAAATATGCTTTAAAAACAAAAAGAGGAAAAGGACGTGGCTAGCCCTCAACAAAGCACCCATAAATGAGACAATACGAGCCCTTGTATCTCATGAAACCCCATACCCAAAAGTCTTACCCCACTCCACCTCATACTCACACACGACTTAGATAGGTTTCCCTTGGGAAGCACCTTTTACTTGGGGATTGACTGACCCAATACGATGCCTTGACACCCCCTCCCACACCTAAATTCGACAAATTGTATAAGGCCTTTGAGAATTTGTTTAGTTTGGAAAGGGGGGTTTGATGCACATGTTTGGGTGGTTCCATTATTAGATGTGGCTTACTTGGCATGATTCTTGTGACATATGGACCCTTGGAGAGCACATTTGTTTTTCTTTGCAGGACCTTGCCCGGTGGACTGTGATGAGGAGATGACTGTGTTCGGACCTTCATGAGGGATTTGGAGCTCGAGGATGGGTGCTAGACCCCACATCTGGGGCAACCTTGTGATGATCATTTGTACCTTTAAGTAGAAGGTCGTTGCACTTGGGGGCACTCTGGCATGGCTAAGAGATAAGCTCCCACCTCTTTCCACCTGGATGATAGCCTTTGGAGGCTTGGACGTCAACCACCTAACTCATGACGTCATGGAGGAAACTAGGGTTTGATGGAGGATTAGAAGGTGATGTTTTGGCACAAGTGGCATGATGGATGGCCTTTGGAGGCCTAGTGTTGCACGCTTCTACCTCAACGTCACCTTTATGGAGCATCACGTCACCTTAGAAGGGATGACGTCACCCTCGTTTTAGGATTATTTTGTGTAATTGAAAGGCCAAATTTTATGAGGTCGACCCTCTTTATATTTTAAAGTTGACTTTTAAAGTGGACAAATATGGTTGCAAGGCCTCATATAAATAGAGGCCTTGTCATTTTCATTTTGAACGCAACTCTTCCTCACACAAGAGGATTGGATCTGAAATTTTCCCTATCTTTCGGAATATTAGTCTCTTCACTAGTGCACACCTCTTGGAAGACATTTTGTGGATGCTTCTTGGCTCATATCTTGGTGAAATTTCTGCAACTAGGGTTTGTGCTTGGTTCATGCTTGGTGAAGTAAGTAAAATATGCAATTTCTTTCATGTGTTGAATGTTAATGGTATATTTTACTTGTTCATACTGAAGCTATATTTCTTGTGTAAACCCTAGGAGAGGAATTGTTAACCCCTAGATTTTCACTCTTGAAAATCTTGAGGGTTAAGAACCAACATGCATTATTTTGGCTGACATTTTGAGATTCTCCTAGAGTTTAGTAGTTGTGGTTAACAGAGGTTGGTTTCCATTGGAGACAGGTATATGATCGGTAAATGGCTATTTTGTTCAAAGGTAGAGTTAGCTTGGTTTTCCATGCATTTTGAGAGAGATGTCTACATACAACAGGGGTTGCTACCTTTTAGGAGACACGGTTTGAGTGGGTCTCTTGATAGTTTGGAGTAATTCTGAGCATACAAGAATGGTCCTTGCATGATTCTAGGCCCGATAGCACTTTTCAGGGCAACATGCAAGAACTTTCTATTTTAGCAGTTTGAGCTCTAGGCCCCAGATTCAGATTCTAAGCACATATTATTGATCCTTGAGACATTCTGAGTCTTTTGGACCTTTTCTAGGATGATTTGGAACATATTTCTATTTTTAGCAAGTTGAGCACAAGGGCTCGCATGCCGATTCTGATTGCAGATTCGGATTCCTTGCGGAAAATCTAATCCAACGAGTATAATATCATGGAAATGCGAGGAATTTCTATTTTTAGTAGT
>ML779531.1:767235-777333 GCA_009831015.1 Picea engelmannii
CTCCGAGGACACACTAAGTGAGCAGGACTTAGCTCACGTTTGCAAGTGTGTATAAGGACGGCAACAAACCCCATGCCTAAAAGTCTTGTCCCAAATCCACCTCACACTCACTACATGACTTAGATGGGTTCCTCTTGGGAAACCCCAAATGTTACCCCCACAAGCTAGGGGTAACTGTACCACCCTTGCTATCCCCATCCCACACAACCATGTTAAAATCACGATCCAAGCTCAACATAGATAATTTTAAGGATGAAATTTATATTAAAATGTTTGGTGATACTTTTGTAAAAATATTCAAATTTCTAAGGATGGAATTTATATTAAAATGTTTGGTGATACTTTTGTAAAAATATTCAAATTTCTAAGGATTTTATATAGTTTCTATAAAATTTTGACGATTTTTAAGGTAAAATAATTTTCTTCTATGGAATTTGGGTGAATTGTTTTTAGAAAAAATGGAAATTGGCGAATCTTTTTTAGGGAAAAACCATGGAAAATTAGCCCATTTACGAAATTTAGCCAACCAATGTCAAAGGGGCATCTATTCCTAAGCAGATATTCAAAATCCAAGTAACTACCCTGCAACTACTACATGCACCAAAAATGTTGATTATTAGGGTCCTGTCCCTTATCAATAGTACATGCCTTCAATTAGGGTATACACCATAGCTTCCATTCCATATAAAATCAACAAATGATCTTGATACCATTAACTGTATATGCTTGTAAGAAAACAACACTAGGTTCCTGTCATCTAGCAATATTCTGGAGAATGTACTTCGTGTTCACATCAGTAGCACTCCTGATGTTCCAAGAAATAAATTTAATCTTCATTGGATGGATAGATAGGAGTGTCCTAACACCCCAAAAGTCTTAGTTAAAATCGCCAGGAATTCTTATCATAATCAACATTGTACTGCAAGATTTAGGATGTAACTACAAGTTGAGCATGATCTGAGTAAATTTGGATAAATCTAGGGAGCTCAGTTGGACTAGAAAATATCATCATCAAACAAGTTTTGATCTCATTGAGAATTGGGTAAATAAATGAGTTTTTTCTTTTATCTTTTTGAGATCTATTCAAATTGTTTATTGGAGCAATGCTATAGCTATTGCAGTTTTCTTAATAAGGCCTGCGGGCCTGTGACATTTACAACTCAATCATACAAATGGACACGATGAAATGCCAGAAAATGTACCCAACGCAATATTCATATGTATTATGTCAATGTCTGGGTAATTTGGTGGTATGTTCATATGCATTATGTGTTGGTGATGATACAATTCAGTTTTAACTTTTTAGGGGGGGCCCTTTATACCCATGAAGTGACACACTATCACTCTCTGTTGGGAACACACGGGTTCACCATACATGGCACATAATGCACGTAACACAAATATGTACACTAATGACAGCACATGTGCTCTAATTACCTTATGCCTCATGATTATTACATGACCCTCGTAATACATCATCAGTCTAATTACATGTAAATAACTATATTATTCCTATTAATGACCATTTTAGGGATAGCAAAGGAGAACTTTCCCTGGGGGAATGGCACTTATGCTATTCAGCATATCAATCGTATAGAGAGAACAGTGTTGCAAATGCATTACCAGTTATGCCTAGAGTGTATCAAACAGTTCATGCAAATAAAAATAGCTCTCAATGTTCTTTTCAAATAGACCATGGGTCCATCCTAGTATATATGCCAGCAACCCAGGATTTTTATGAGCCTCCTATGGGGTACTGCACACTCTATCTTGCAAACCCCTGTTCCCCAGAGCTGATTCAATGTGAGCTCTTTTCCCGGTTTACCTCTTGCCTTGCCTTTACACATTGCACAATGTAACTTGTCTATAGACTTCTTTAATATTAAAGATTCCTTTAAATGTTGTAGTGTTTCTTGCACACTTCCTGACAAACTTGCTCCTATATATAGCCTCTGCCAGGCATCTTGATTTAATTCAAACCACAAAGAATGAATTATTTAATGAAATTAGTAATGAAAGTTCGATTTAGCAGATTGTTTTTTAATGAGGTTTTCCTTTTTCATATGTTACATTTTTACACTAATAATTTATAACCTTAAAGTAGTGCTCAAAATTTCATGCAGTTTTCTCAAAGAAAATTGCATTAAGCTTCCTGGTTTGAAGTATTGTAATTAATGTTTATATTTATAACTGCAAATTTTATTTTATCATGTCAGATGGACAGCAACAGAGATGGACTTGTAGATTTTAATGAATTTGTAGCTGCCACACTTCATGTGCATCAACTTGAAGAACATGATTCTGAAAAATGGCAGCAGCTGTCTCGAGCTGCTTTTGAGAAATTTGATTTTGACAAGGATGGATATATCACTCCTGAAGAACTTAGGATGGTACGCATTTCATGCAATCATTGTTGGGTTTTCTTTGAATTTTTCTTATAGTTGTCCTGTGGATGTATAATTGTTTTTGCATTCTGAGATTGTTCCTTTAGCTATTTTGCATGCTAATGTCCGCTTTCCTTGTATGGACTCTTCAAAATCTTTTGTCTGGACTACAGCATACAGGATTGAAGGGATCTATTGAGCCTCTTTTAGAGGAGGCTGATATTGACAGGGATGGGAAGATAAGTCTGTCTGAATTCCAAAGACTTCTTAGGACTGCCAGTCTAGGGTCTCGAACAACTGAATACAGTGCAAGAGATCATCGGCACTCTCACTAATTGTAGTGTATTGTTTCTTTTTTTTTTTAAATTGCTTCAAAAAAATCTTATCCATAACCACATGTTTATGGCATTGGACGGAGTTGGTAAGCTGCTCATGGTCAAGATTGGGAGAAAACATTACAAGCCAAGCAATATTGAATGTGTATATGAGTGTCTGAAGCACAGGTATGGAAGCTGTTTGGTCACTTGGTACCCATTGCTTTCTCTACTGCCAGTTGATTTCATTGATTGTTTATACTCTAAAGCTCCATGGTCGATTCCTGAGCATGTTATGTTATCTGTGCTGATATGTAAAAGTTACCATTTCAAAAATTTCAAGCAGCAGGTTTTTATGAATCTCAGTTTGGTAACTTCAAAGGATCATACTCTTTGAGATCTCATTAAATTTCTCCATTCCAGTTCTTCCAGCAGATTGTACAGTAGGGCATAACGGCCAGATAAGGCTTGTTTTCATGTTATGTGCCATAGATTTAATTCTGTCTGTCCCCAGGGTTGAGAAAATATTTTAAATGTTAAATTATTGTGCTCCCAAAGGCAGAGTTGTATATTCATCTCTTTACTTTTCTTTGCATGGATGCCATTCTGCAACGTATTAGAGTTGCAGGGACTTGCTATCCATGCTCTATTTCTCGTGGTTTTGAGTTTGTTTTTTCTGTGTAAGGCTTTGTTCTAGCAAACCTCACCAGATTGTGCTTAAAATGGTGCATTATTCTTTAAAAAAATTGTTACTTTTTGGGAATGCAGTTACAGTTTTATATATATAGGCAGATAATGAAGATTCACGAGACACATGGTCATGTACGACAATTTCCTGAAACTTGGGGTTGAAGTACCATATACAACATCTATATCTATGCATGTGTAGAGAAGGGGTGGGGATGGCAGGCGAGGGAGTGATTGAGCATTATATTCCTAGAGTAACCATGGTTGAAGAAAAATAAATAATGTCACAATGAATGTGATGAAATGTTGAAGTTTAGCATTAATACTGGTTACGGTTCATTCATTATTGCCTTAGGACTATAGACTAAATTTGTGCCTTAAGACATAGATGTTTACTTTTCTCATATGACATATCCCATATGGGCAGGAGATGGCACAGAATACAGCTGATATTAGATAGGTGACATGCAAATTACGTTCTCCAGAGATGAATGATATGTGTACAAGTGAGTTCAAAATCAAAAGGCAGATTATGCTTATAATTTGATTATAAATCTTCCTGTTATGTATTTTCTGTGTGCGTTTCAGTTTAACACTGCAGATTAAAGCCACACCGGGATTATCACAATCATGATCATCAAGTAACAAGTTCCTCATAAGAAGCACCGAGTACAGATTCACTCTGTATCGACTGTAGCAGAATTGAACCAGCAGGTCTATCCCAGAGGTCAATTCAGAAATATATCAGTTGAACCCATGTATCTAAAGAAAATGAAAGCTGTTAATCTTCTCACATGATGCATGCCATAGGGCCATAGGATGGCATAGAATAGAGCTGAGACTATATGAGATAACATACAAAGTACATTCTCTAGGAATGAAGATCGAGTACAAGTGATTTTGAAATCAGCAAGGCAGACTATGCTTTGAAGTTTGAATATATAATTATAAAGTTTTCTTTTATGATTTTATGGTGTGCATCACAGTTTAACAGATGTAAAACGTGACATAATTCTGACCATCTTGATCGTGGGGGAAATCATATGAAGCACTAAGTATTGATTGTGGTGTAATTGAACCATTAAGCCCATCGCAGAAGTCATCTCAGAAATATATCAATGACACCATGTATCTAAAGAAGAAAACCTAGCCAATCATTTTTGAGTTGAAGCAACTTTGCATGCCTAAAGATAATTTTAAGCAGTTTACATATCACTTAGATTTAGTTTCCAGTAGGATCATTTATTTTCAATGTCCTGCCCATCTATGCTTGCTGGTATTAGTAACATCTTTTCCTTTTTAGTTGATAGTCTAATGACCCATCGTTTTGGTTTTTGTCTCCACCTCCACTTACATATAACCATTACAGCATAGACTATGATTGACTTAGATGCTGCGACTGAGAGGTATCTTTTCCATCAAAGTGATTTGTACCCAAACCAGTCGATACCAAAAACCCGAACTGAACTGGAATTGGTAAAAAAACTGGACACAAAACCAGTGGACCAAAAGATACATAAAATATTCAAATTTTGATTAAAAAATGTATCTTAATATACATCCATGTAAATCCAAACCCTTAGACACCAAATATGCAAGTTTTCTCATGCATATAGCATTGTCAGGGTGAATATAGCAAATGATACCAAGTGCAATACATATCTGAACCAAAATACATTAATATTAAGGCTCTAAATGGCCTGCAGAGTCCAAAAATAATCATACTATAGTCTACAACCAAATCAAACTACATAATTATTCAAATCTAGATCCTCTACATTCTTTGCCTGGGTATGCTCGGCATCTCGACTTGATGACCTTGAAGGTCCAATACCAATGTCCGTGTCTTCTGGCGGTGGAATCTGCTGCAATTCATTGAGGATAAGTCCATTCACCATAGAAGGGGGTGTCATTAATTATATCAAAATTAGGTTTTAGGGTAGTTGTAGGGATTTATTTTTGTGTTTTTAATTATATTTTTGGTTTTTGGCGGGGAAAGGAGGCACACGGGTACAAAACTGGTCAAACCGTCCGTTTCTGATTGGTTTTGTGTTGAACTGGCTGATTTTGACCAGTTCAGAGAAAAACTCGTCAATTCCCGTTTGGGAGGCTGATTTCGACCAGAAACATCCCAAAACTGGTCTATCCGGCTGGTTTTACTGGTTTCAATAACATTGCTTGTACCTCACCTCGTCTGCTTCAACCACATTAATCCAGGTTCATCATTAAGCATTTCTACTCACTGTTTGACTGAATGCCGTAAGACTAATTGGTATCAACGTTTCAATCAAGTATATGCCCTCCAATTTAGTCATTTCTGTAATTAAACTAGGCATATATTGAAATGAAAACTTCGTAACAATCACTTGTTTAAACTTTGATCATTGAAAAAATGTATCATATAGTACGCCATAGTCACATCACTCTATGGGTAGACTCACGAGTCATTGAGTCTACCCTACCCACCATCCTGGATGGGTTGTTTGACTGGACTCATTGGGTGTGACTTGGATCCAGGTTGACCCAGCCAAAACCCCACTGACCCGCTGATTTTTGGCAAGAACCATGGAGTTTTAAGAGGAGCTGCCAAGTCATGGCAAGAACTGTTGAGTCAACAGAAAACCGCCAAGTCATTATTTCGGATTTTACTCTCGGTCTTGAATCTTGACGGTGGACAATTTAGTATTTGAGAACCTTTGTTTATTATGGTTCACGAATCATGATTTTATGCACAGTCCATGGCAAATCTTGATGGATGAATGATAATATGGAGGTTGATCACGAATGTATGATATACTTGGTTATGTTATTTTTACATTATATCCAGTGTAATCTCTCATGTATAACTATAATCTATTTTTTCTTCCTTCTTGAAAATCTATATTTTTAGTATGTTTCATGGCGCTGAGTCATTGTGAGTCTTGTGCCAAGTCGAGTCTGGTGACGTTGTAGCACATTACAGCACAAAACTGAATATATCAAAGAGTACATATCAATGGGTCATGTTGTGATTACAGACTATCCCATCCTACATAGCCAAGGGTTTTAGCACATCCCCTCCTTGCCCCAGTGTCAAGAGAGTCTACATCGTTAAGGAAAATTCCAACTCTGGTTGAAACCTTAGCTGCCAATTCTTCTTTCAATGCTGTGGTCTCCTCCAAATAAGGAGCATTCACATTTAATGCACCTCAACATCTGCTTTTCCATAAAAAGGAGATTCCTGTCAACCTTACGGCGCTTTAAATACTTCTACCATACTCCCTGATCATCCACGTATTTTTGCATGGTCAAGAATTGATTTGCAGAAACACTTTTTAGATGGCACTATCATTTTGTTTTTTGGAGTGGAACACAATCCAAAATTATTCTTTTCAAATGTTCCAGTTGCTTCTATCTACTTTATGCTTTGACAATGCAACGCGCACAATCATTAATCAATACACCATCTCACTATTTTACAAAGCCGTGATTTTTCTTAAGAATTTTTTTTCTCATTCTCACAAGTATCTCAAGGTTGCAATTAGGTGCAGCAAAGGCAAGTCTAAGTCACAATCTTGGAAATTCTTCATGATGCCTGTAGAGTCAGGTTGGCTACAAGTTATTTACGCAACTTAATATATATATATATATATATATATATATATAAAAGAGAGAGAGACTGGTCCTATGCTTAATTGTTTTTATTTTACAGCTGTGCTAGCGGTTATTCACTACTAATTTATAATGGATGGTGCTTGAGCATGTTGTACTCTGAATTTAGACATTTTTCTTGGAAGTTGAACTCAGTTCTCAGTGCATGTCGAGAACTCCTTACAAGGTAAATTAATTCTTGTACATTAATATCACCTTAAATAAATACATTGGTTGTGGTACATTAACGTCACCTTTAAACCAGTACATTCCTAGCCGTTCTTTTGCTGTGTAAGACATAACATATGGTCACAGAATAGTGCATGTTTCTAATAGGTTTTTTCTGTTGACTTTTAGACTATATATGAATCAAATAAAAATGGTATTCTTGTATAAAAACAAGGGGTGGGAGAGTGGGGAATTGCTCATTAATAACCCTGTAACAAGATGCATTTTCCATCCAAAATAACAACACACAAACCACCACATAGATACCTTTCTACATTTCTTGAGGTGTAACATATAAAAACTTGCTTAGCCCTGAACATAAAAATGCTGGATAATCATGGGAAATCCTCCTGTAACTTTACTGTAACTTTAACAAGTAAACTAGGGTATGTCAATTCATAATTTAAATATTGTCAATTCTTAGTTTAAACATTGTCAAATAATAGCAGCAGAGCACTATTACCTGCTTTTGCATTTACATGTAATCAAGATAGTTTAAAAAGCTATATTCCCTGGAGCTCAATCTTTTGTGATATAAGCTACTGTTATTTTAAACATATGTGCTAAGGGAAAAGGCTTTGTTGATAACTTTAATAATTGCATAAAATGTGCTACTTATTTAATGAACTAATTGTTAATGTTTAAGCCATTATTATAGTTCTTTGTATTTCAATAGATAACAATAGCATAACACAAGATCACTGAGAAATACACAATCACAAGAGACGCAACATTTATCCTGGGAAACCCTCTAGGGGAAGAAAACCCAACAAAACATCCTTATTATAGATAGCCAATACAATGCCAAGAGATAACTCAAGCTAATACAAAAGATCCTCTCCCAAAGATGCGCCACTCTCTCTCTTCTCCAACTGCAATTCTGAAACTTGTCTCTCAAATGAGCAAGTGAGGTGTGTTTCTAAGTGAAGCACTAGCCTCTTTATTTATACAAGACTGGCACGTGTGAAGTGTCTCTTCACTGACAGGGTCGACTTCTCCACTTGGGTGGTTATAACCACCTTTATTATATTTCGGGGCCTCTTTAATATCTTCTGGGGCCGACTTCTTATTTTGCCTATTACAATTATCTTTTGACCAATCCGCAAAAGGGGATTTGGTCCATTATAATAACCAACATGATCAATCCGTAATGGGGATTGATCCAATGAATAATATATCAAATAATAATAAGAATACACTTTGCAGTTACATTATTTTAACACTCCCCCTTAACAAGAAGGGTATTCTTCAGCAGCATCATGCGAGAGAGAGAGGCCTTTTATCATCAACAACATCAAGTGGGTGAGAGGACAACATCATCAATATCATCTTGGAACACTGATTGGCGTATCTATAAATCATCGAAAGTTTTCTTCATCGGCAACATCGTCATTTTTAAAGGAATGCAATCATCATCTGCATCAATATGTATTAGTGTAAAACTGATATATCATCATCATCATCACAGCACGAGGTTGGCTCATCATAATAATACTAAACTGACTTTACGTCACAACTATCTAGTCGGAAGCACAGTTCTAGTCTCATCTCATCGTCTTTCTTTACGTGACAGTTGTCAAGCTGGAAGCAAGATGTTAGTCCTACTTTACGTCACAACCATCAGGTCAGAAGCAGGATACTAGATTGGCTTTACGTCACAACTATCCAGTCGGAAGCTCAGTGCTAGTCTCATCTCATCATCTTGCTTTATGTCTCAACTGTTAAGCTGGAAGCAAGATGCTAGTCCTGCTTTACGTCACAACCATCAGGTCAGAAGCAGGATATTAGACTGGCTTTACGTCATAGCTATCCAGCCGGAAGCTCAATGCTAGTCTCATCTCATCATCTTGCTTTACGTCACAACCATCAAGTCGGAAGCAAGGTACTCGTCTTGCTTTACGTCACAACCAACAAGTCAGAAGCAGGATACTAGACTGGCTTTACGTCACAACGATCCAGTGGGAAGCACAATACTAGTCACATCATATCATCTTTCTTTACGTCACAACCATCAGGTCGGAAGCAAGGTACTCGTCTTGCTTTATGTCACAACCAACAGGTCGGAAGCAGGATACTAGACTGGCTTTACATCACATCTATCCAGTCGGAAGCAGGATACTAGACTGGCTTTACATCACAACTATCCAGTCGGAAGCTCAGTGTTAGTCATATCACATCATCTTGCTTTACATCACAACCATTCGGTCGGAAGCAAGAGATGTCTCATCACAACAACTACTCCCCCTTTCGAGGAAGGTCCTTTCAGACTATACCAAGCTTATCTCGAAAGTGCTCAAACTTTACATGAGATAGAGGTTTGGTCAACACATCAACAACCTGTTCATTTGTGCTAATGTACTGGAGCTTTAAGGCTCCTCTATGCACCATGTCACGGATGTAATGATATCGGATCTCTATGTGCTTCGACCTGTCGTGGAATACAGGATTTTCTGTCATTTTTATGTAGCTCTGGTTGTCACATAGGATCGTGGTTGCTTCCATCTCTAGGTCAAATAGACCGGTCAACAACTTTTGAAGCCATATAGCTTCGCAGCTGGCAGAACATGCAGCAATGTATTCTTCTTCCGATGTGCTGAGAGCAATGTTGGATCGCTTCCTACTCTGCCACGAGATCATAGTTGATCCCAAACTGAAACAACATCCTGAAGTGTTTTTTTCTGTCAGAAACATTTCCTGCCCAATCTGCATCAGTATATCCACTCAATGTGAAATCATGATCTCCATCATAGCTAAGACCACAATCTATTGTACCTTTAAGGTACCTCATCACATGTTTTGCAACCACTAGGTGAACATGTCTGGGTTCTACCAGAAACTGACTCAAGGTGTTCACG
>ML779531.1:780449-817667 GCA_009831015.1 Picea engelmannii
CACTGGCAGGGCCGACTTCTCCAACTGGGTGGTTATAACCACCTTTATTATATTTCGGGGCCTCTTTAATATCTTCTGGGGCCGACTTCTTATTCTGCCTATTACAATTATCTTTTGACCAATCCACAAAAGGGGATTTGGTCATTTATAATAACCGACATGATCAATCCGCAATGGGGATTGATCCAATGAATAATATATCAAATAATAATAAGAATACACTTTGCAGTTACATTATTTTAACACTAATCAATGATAATGTGAAATTTGTAAACCTAACTGTCTCAATACTTGAAACATGCAACTGAGAGGCAAGGTTGAGACATAAAAACGAATAATAAATCCAGAAGTACATAATGTACATAATGTTGTTGGACAAGATAGAAATTCAAGAGAGATAGAGGTGCAAAATATGTTTTGTTATTTTCTGAGCTCCACAAGTATCATTCATAAACTCACATAAAACTGAATTTTGACAAATCAAAATTGATTTTGATGGAGGAAAAAATTCAAATGGAAGCATAGATGCAATCCAAGGTTTGCTAATTCCTTTGTTCTTATTGTGCACATATCTAATTTTATATTTGTCATAATGAAATCCTTAGAATAGTCCTTTTTGGTGTTGATATAGTCATCTTGTTCATCTTTGCTAATATAAATATAAGCAATATGACCACACGTAATGAAAACATAACATCCAATATTAAATACTTTATTTGGTTGATGATAATTGTGAAGACATAGTCAAAGGGGTTAGCTCCACTAGTTGTTGCTAATATTGTTGGGAATTTGGCTATTTTCATGCTAATAGGGACCCGGTTTGAATCCTGTAAGGTGAGGCATATTAGTCTACATGGATAGGTTTACTAGGGATGTCATCCATAAATTTGGAGAAATATCCTATATGTTTCCCTGCAAGGTTTTTCTTGTTAAAAAATTGTGAAGACGTGGGATGACAATGGCAACGATGACGACGAAGTTGAATTTGCAATATCAAAATTTAATGAATGATGTTGACGGTTATAGTACCAACACATGTAGACTATGGGGGGGGGTTGTGAATGCAACAACTATATGGATAATTATATTTGTTATCGCAGTTTATCGTTTGGGCAAAGCCCAACCCAAGCAACAAGTGTGTGACACCTATCATTGTCACCTCAATAGATATCGCCCTTGTTTTAGTGATGGAGAAGTCCAAAACAAGGAAGGCTTCTCGGGTGACTCTAGGGGGATTTGCAAGGGAGAAGCCAAGGAAAAGAATGAAGCACCCCAATAGGTCACAATTAAAGGTTCTAAGGGCTTGATGGAAGATGAGTATCGGTCAAGGAGAGGTTGCCAATGAAGAATACCTGCAAAACAAATGTTAGACAACCAATACCAAGACAATATATAATGAAATGAACCCTAGAACAAGAGGGAAACAACAAGTTATGCTTGTCCCAAAATTTGCAGCAATAACAATTATATATCAGCAATGACAAAGTTTGCGCATGTAAGTTTTCACAATTAGACATAATGTTAGAGAATATTTCTGGATAAATACACTATACCTAGTTTTGAAACGTCCAATGTTTTGAGTGGACACTCCACCCATCATCAAGGACAACCAAAAATCTCATTAGACAAAGTTATAACAACCGCGAATTAAACCATCAAAATCAAGTATATGATATTGGAAATAAAGCTTGCAACTAGTACATGATTTTCCAATGTTTAGACCAATACTTTGATAACAAAGGAGGGTTGTTAAAGAGCGTTATCAACAAGTATTTATGACAGCCCAATGGCTGTAGCAAACTTTTGCTACAACAACAAGTTCTAACCACTGAAATTAGCAAGTAAACCATCCATTCAATAGCTTATTATTTATAGAACAAATATCACAATTTATAAGTAATTTTCAGTGGTAGAAAAGTGGAAAAAGAGTATGAGAGAGTGAGTTTGTTGCAGCCCTAATGATTGTAGCTTAATGTTTGTTGCAACAACACAATCACTTAGCCAATCAAGATTCCCTTAGAAGGCAAACGAGCCAATAGCATATAAAATTTAAGTCCAACTTGAACAATTCCAAAAGCTCAAATTTCATGTTTACCAATGCAATAATTAACATGCTCCAATGCAAAGTACTAGTGCCTTGTTATTGGGTGAATGGAGTCTCTTCTTTAGAAAGCAAATTAGGCAAAGAGGAAGAAGAGATCATTGTTGAGATTTAAACCCTTATAAAACCCAACAACACTTCTTCTAAGTCGTCTGACCCAAAATCCAAAATGAATTAGGGTTTGAAGTTTCTCTAGGGGTGTAAACCCTCTTACTTCCTAGAGAAATAAATCCTAGCCAACCCTTGCAACAAGGGTGTAAATCTTCTTACTTCTTGTTGCAAACCTTATAACACTTCAATGGCAAAACGAAATAAACCTTGGTGGAGGGTGTAAACCCTTTTACTCCTAGGGCTTAAAATATATTTCTTAAATTTAACAAGTAAAATGAAAATAAATTGCATAAATACTTAGCAAAATCCAAGAGACAGCTAGCAAGAACCCCTTACCACCAAGATATCATCCACAAATTGCAAAAGATATACCACCAAGAGAAGTCGCTAGCCTTTAAAACTCCAAATAACAAGTATTCCATCCATTGCACAAGAGAGAGAGAGAGAACAATTTGACCAAAAACGCTGAAATTTCAGTCAAAGAGAGAATTTTCAAGTGATGAGTTATGATTTTGTGATGAATGACTTGCCTCATATTTATATGAGGAAACCCAAGCCCTAGTTTGTCCACTTTACAATTAAATCCATAATTTTAGGCCTAAACCTAAGTTGCAATGCTTAATTAGCAAATTGATTTGTTCTTTTTCCCACATAAGCTACAAAATGATGGGACATAAGCCCACAAAATTCGTCTCCAAGGTGGCACATGCCATGTAAGAGCCTCCAAAGGGTAGGATGTCAAGCTAGAAGGGTGCCACATCATCCCCAAATCAAGCAATAGAGTGGGGCTTCAAGCCCACAACATCACCAAATGTGCCAAACATGCCAAACGTTCCATCAAAATGTGACATCATGCCTCCCAAGAGGGGCGTTTGGGTATAAGAGGGTGACGTCATCCTCTCTTCATGGTTCCAAGTATCGTTCAAGTGCTAAACTCACCTTCCCAAGTGCAACATTCATCTTCCAAGGTCTCCAATGAGTGGGGCGCTACATCCAACCAATGGGCTTTCAAGCCCCTATGGAGATCCAAGTGACTTAGTTCCTCCATGAATAGCTTTCACCAGGGAAGGTCTTGCAAAGACAAACAAGTACACCCTCCAAGGGTCCACAAGTCACATGTATCATGCCAAGTAAGTCACATTTAATAAAAGAACCACCCAAACATGTGCATTAAATCCCCCATTTTCAAACTAAACAAATGCTCAAAGACCTTATAAAATTTGTCAAATTTAGGTATGGGAGGGTTTTCATGGTGCCCTATTGGATTGGTCAATCCCCAATTCAAGGAAAATTTCCCTAGAAGACCCTCTCTAAGTCATGTAGTGAGTATGAGGTGGATTGGGGTAGAAATTTTGGGCATGGGGTTCTTGACATATCAAGGGCTCATATTGTCTCATTTATGGGTGCCTTTGTGCCTTTGTGGAGGGTGTGCTACGTTCTTCGTTTGCAATGCAACATTTTTCCAATCCCTTTATTTGTTTTTCATTTTTTATGGTCCGAACATTGAGTACTATGTGCAATGGAAAGTAAAGAGAACTGCAACGTCACTTGAAGTTAGGAACACATTGAGTGCCATATGCACTGGAAATTAAAGGACACCGTAAATGCATTATCCCATCAAGCGAGACATTTTTATTTATTTTTCTTTTAAAGGTCCTTCATTTTTATGGAGAAGCGTTTCATTGCTCTCGGTACCTTAGAGTGAGCATCTAGAAGGATTAATTATTGATTTTGACTTTTGCCAGCTACAACACCTCTCGGCCTTCAGCTCCTTCTTCCCATGAAATGAGGTACAAGCCCTTCTTGGGGTCAATAAACCCAAAGACCCAAAAGATGAGGAAACAAAGGGGAAGAAGTGTGGAAAGTGACAAGTATGAGTGGAAATGGTACGATGACCCTTAAAGGACACACCCCAATAGCAACCCTTTTCTCGAGGGTGACCCACTTACTAGGAAACCATGTCAACCACCAATGTGAAATAAGGCAAAAGGTATAATTTCCAAACAAATGTTCCATAATCAAGAAAGGACCCTTTACAACATACTCAAATGCTTCAATTATTAAAGTGACTTACCACGAGATTGGACTTGTTACCTCATGAAGCAAGACCTATTGTCCTTTACGGGATAGGCCGATGTGGCAGATGCTACTATGTTGCTAACGATGAATGATGATGTGTGGTGGAGAGGAGGGCCTCTATCTGCTCAATGTGGCCTCAGTTGGTCATCTGACTCTCTACACTCCATGTCTTCTATCTGTGGGCCTCGAGACATCATCTTCTTAATTACCCCTAGGTTGTCGGGGTAACAATACTCATGCATTTATTATAGGTATAATGAAGATGATTATTAGAAGAAACGTGAATTTTAATAATGCTAAATAAGTGGTCTCTAAGTAAAATTAATTAATACTTATGTTGTTCAAGCAAATGGATGTGCCAATCATGATGATGTTTAAAGCAAGACACGTTATTTAATTTTTTAGTTGTTAAAGGTATTTAGGAATCTTTGAGCTCCCATTAGAAAAAAAAAAATCTCTCTTAAAATACTTTTCAATGAGAACTTAAATATACATACAACACATTTTGACATAAAACAATAATCTAATATAATGATACTACACAAAAGACTAATGTTCAAAAGACTAATGTTCTGTGAATTGATCACATTATAATGTGATAAACCCAAAAATGACTCATTAATTTGTTACATTCTCTCTTTGTAAGAATATACATTAAAAGTCCCTAAATGGTTGAGCATTAAACCCTTAGGTAAAATGAGTTGTAAAAGTATTTCTCGAAAAGGTTATTTGCCCTTTCATTTTCACACTTTATTTTTTGATTTTGTGAATTGCAAGAATGACTTAATTACAAAGCTTAGACACAAACATGCCCAATTGGAGCCATGAGAGTGAGAGGTAAGATATGCTGGACCTGAGAATGAGGAGGATTGTAATGTAGGTTCCACCTCATCTTTGATTTATTTATTTTTACGAAAAGGTTATTTGCCCTTTCATTTCCACACTTTATTTTTTGATTTGTGAATTGCAAGAATGAATTAATTACAAAGCTTAGAAACAAACATGCCCAATTGGAGCCATGAGAGTGAGAGGTAAGATATGCTGGACTTGAGAATGAGGAGGATTGTAATGTAGTTTCCACCTCATCTTTGATTTATTATGAGGAGGATTGTAATGTAGTTTCCACCTCACCTTATCTTTGATTTATTTATTTTTATTTTTTTAAAGGATTTTTTCATTTATATAAATTTTATATAAAGGTAGGTATTTTTTGGGGGGATAAAAGTGGTTTGATTGTATAACCATGATTAAATATTATTCAATTAGCTTTTTCATGGATGGATCAAACTGTAAGTAAAAATAGAGAGAAGGTTATCGTAATGAAGTGAAATTATATTAAAGTTCACTAATGAATAAAATAGGTCGATGAGACTAAAAAATATAAGTAATAATAGCGAAAAGCCAAGTGCGTAAGCCATCCTTCCTCGAGAGAGAGAAAGATAGAGAAAAATGACATAGTAACAAATAATAGTGGGGTTAGACCCATAATACATAAAACTTCAACAATGAACTAAAGTACAACCTTGGAGAGGAAAACAAAGAGAGCAAGTGATGCCAAAACAAAGAGCAAATCAACAAAAACATGAGTCAAAAGTTGAAGACAAAGTTGTCTTTAGTGTGTTATCACACATCGATTGTTTGTGACAACATATAAGTCTCAACACACCAAAATACTTATGCGAATGTGGGAAACCAAAAAGGAGTGGTGTCTCCTACTAACATAATGGTTGATTGGTTACAAGATTATTATACTTGTTTTTCAATCTTCTTCTCCTCTTATGTGGGATGTGTTGTATGATGCATGCATGGGAAACAATAGTTGTATATGCTTATTCCTGGTGTTTTGGAATTTATTCCACGACTATAAAATGTTCTCTCCTATTGTGCGTTGTTCCATATTGGTGTTATGCGTTGGTTCGTAACAAAATATAAGTCCCAATGTACTTGATCCTTCTGCTAATGGGGAACCACAAGGGAATGTTGCCTCCTACTAACATAATGGTTGATTGGTTGTGGGATGAGTATGTTTTTTTCTTGGCCTTTCTCTATTTTATGGTATGCTTTGTGTGGGTACATGTGGGTGAAACAACAGTGAGATACGCCTATCTTTTTCTGCATTGGAATTTCTTTTATGAGTATAACATCTTCTCCCCTCCTCTCTCCTTCTAGTCAATATCTAAACCAAAGGTGGAACATATATTTCCACCATCCATTGTGAATTCACCAATACTAAATCTGATAATCTTATCTATAGAGTGGTTTGGACTAAGTGGAGTTGATTGGGGTAAGGGGAACCCAAGAACTCTCCATTGAAGCTCCTCTGACATCTAAGGTTGACAAATTCCTAAACCAAGGGAAAATGTGGTGATGCATTCCCATCAAGAATATTATGTTGGCCATATGTAATGACCCTAATTGGATGTATAGGGGTCAAATGCAATGTTGAAAATTGTGTTTCATCTTACCCATTAAACTAAAAAAAATTATGTTTAGGGTTTCTATATTTCCCATCACAAAATGTTGTGTATAAAAGTGTGCCCTTCAAAAATCAAGGTTTAGTAAAAATAATTATCTTTCAATACTAAAGTTTGTTTGGTTTAATGAAAAATACATCTAAATCCATTCAAAGACATTATTTTGATGTAAATATATATAAATACTAAAGTTTGTTTAGTTTAATGGAGAATACATCTAAATTCATTTAGATGCATTATTTTGATGTAAATATATATAATATCCATCTTTAGTCTTCCATTAAACTATAAATAATATTAAACTTTTAGTTTTTACTTTGAATATAATTGGTAAATAATTTTCAAACAATGCCATGTGATTTGAGGTGGCCTTGAAGGAATGATGATTGAATGGAGCTTGCTTACCAAGTAATGCCTTTTATTATGGGTAAATTCATAATAATTCAAAATGATTACATAAAAGATCAGCAACATAATGATATACATATAAGATTTAATTAAATCAAATCGTTTTCTCCAAAGATAAACATAGGATATAACAAGCACATTGGGATCTCCAATTTTGTATAAAAAAACATATAAATATAAGACTGGATTAAATGTTGAACCAAGCAATTTATGGTTGAAGTTGAGGTCAAGATGCTTTGACCCTTCATGGGAGAGTTTTGCAAAATGCCCACTAATACCCCAATTAATAACAAAAACAAGAAGAAAAAACAATACCATGATGAAAATTTTGTATTAATGGATATGCTAAATAATATAAATGATTATTAGACATTATGTTCTAATTAATAGTAAACCTTGTATAACCTTACATTGTTTCGATACATAATAAATATTTTTTGAGAGTAATTGATATCAATCATTAATGGATATGAAGGAAGTTGTTTTTAATCCATGTCTAAAATTGTTTCCATACCTAAAGATATGTTTCTTCCCACCTTTAATGTGTGACCAACATTTACCGAGCAATTTTTTTCTCTTGTGGGCTTGGATAGTTTAAGGTTTATTGCCTCCATAAGTTGAATGAGTAACATGTGAGGTAGATTTTGTAGGCTACAATTGTAGTGTGCACAACCACTAAGGAAAGTTCGCATAATCACCATGATTTCCCCCTAGGGTCCTTGATACAGAGCAATAAGCATTGGTTGTGTAATAATAGAGATAGAAAGTTTCAAACGTTCACGAAAGAAAATAAAATAAAATAGAGTGTTAGAGTAATGAGTGTAAATGCAATGTGTATATACATATGAGCATTAGTGTTCTTACCATTTAAGGTGAACATTAATTGTTCAATAAAACATGGTATTTCCACAAAGGACAAACACCTTAAGCAACCACTCATACAACTAGATCAGAGCTCAGTACATTAGTGCTTTGCGTGGTTGAAACCCTCAAAGAGGGAAACAATCCACGACCCTGGCGAACATGGCCACTTGAGGCAATATATTAATGCAAAAGGAAAATAATGTACATAATAGTTTATCACAGTAGATCTTTTGCAAATGACCCTCCATGCTCTTTGATTAGAGATCATGGACCAATCAGGGGTTAATCCATAGATCAATATAGTTTTTAGTATCAAGGAGAATATGAACTATTGGATCACTTTATGTCTATAACAAACTGTGACCATCAAATCACTTCATGTCTAGAACATATCGTGACTGTTAGATTACATAACTATCAATGCATACTAAATAAACACACTTTACCTAAAAACACATTAGACCAAGTTGGTCTTAACTAACTCTTAAGTGTCTAAATATCCTAGTGTTCCCCTTTAAGAACAACTTGGGATAGTATTGAAGGATTTACAAAGGTAACACAATAGTAGAAGGAAGGAGGCATTAGAGCTTACCCTCGCTTAATGACAACCTCCTGAACTCCTAACCAAAGTTTAAAAAACTTTGCTTCTATAACAGACTTTGAGAAAATGTCTGCAACTTGATTATTTGTAGGGCAAAAGAGCACTTTGAGAACATGATTTTGAATAAGCTTTCTAATGAAGTGCATGTGTAGCTCAACATGTTTGTTGCGCTGATGTCGAACTAGATCTTTAGCGAGCTTGATGGCACTCTGATTGTCACACTAGAGGGTGGTCAGATGCTGCTATTGGAATGCAAACTCTAAAATGATATGTTGAAGCCACAAGGCTTCTTGACTTGCATTAATCGTTTCTTAGTACTCTCCATCTGTTGAAAAAAGAGCAAGAGCTTGTTGTTTTTTACAATCCTATGTGACAGGTCCAAAAATAAGACAGAAAATGTATCTTACACTAAATTTTTTATCACTAGAGTCACCATCCCAATTGGAATTAGTGAAATCAACCAACAAAGGAGTCCCCCTTTAACTATAGTGTATCCCAAACTGAATTGTACCTCAGATATCGAAGTATCCTCTTTACTATTTTCTAATGGCTATTGTGGGGTGTTTGCATATACCGAGCAACAATACCAACAACCAAGGAAATATCATGATATGTACAAGTCAAATCTAAAAGGATACCAACTAATTGACATTACAAAGTGGCATCTACTTTGGGTGTAGTACAAGTAGCAGCAAGTTTGACTCCAGACTGAAATGGAGAAAGCATTGGTTCACAATCTTCCATGTGAAAGCAATGAAGGTCACATGCATAGTTAGACTGAGAAAAGGAAATTCCTTATTTAGTTTGCAAGATTTGGAGGCTAAGAAAGTAATGCAAATAACCTCAGTCTTTCATTTCAAACTTCTTCTTAAGGCTAGATTTCACATGGTTTAAAATTTTGTGGTCATTATCAGTGAGAATAAGGTTATCAACATAAATAACATGTATTATGAGATGGTTTCCTACTTTCTAGGTATAGATATTGGGGTCAAAATGACGTTTAAAAAATCTAGTGTCAAGAAAAAAGCCATCCATTAACATTCCAAGCCCAAGGAGCTTGCTTAAGACCATAAAGAGATTTTGTAAGGTGACAAACAAGGCTAGAGTCATTTTTAACATAGCCAAGAGGTTATTCCATGTAAATTTATTCTTACAAATCCCCATGCAATAATGTAGATTTAACATCCATATGATGAACCCCCCATTTATGTGAGGCGATAAGGGTTTAGAGTAAGCTAGGTGGAATTCATTTTGGCTATGGGGGAAAAGGTTTAATTATAGTCAATTCCGTAAACTTGAGAAAATCCTTTGGCAACTAACCGAGCCTTATGTCTTTCAACACTTTCATCAGATTCATACTTAGTTCTATACACCCATTTACATCTGAGAAGTTTTCTTCCTCTCTGTAATGTCCCCTTCCAAGTGATTTCTCTAGGACGATGAAGAGTGGTCTATCTAATTCCCGTACGTCATAGTCAATGAAAAGGGGGATTAATTAATTATTTAATGTCATTTGGAGGAAAAACAACATTATAAAATGACATTGAGTAATTAAAAAAAGTGACTTGAAGAATAATGTGGATAAAACCTTAGAAAGTCACTTTAATTATTTAAGTGAGGGTAAAAAGGCAAAAGGGCCGGCAAAAAGGTAAAAGTGGGATAAAAGAGAGATGAGAGCTCATTTCTCTCATTATTATTGATCATTTTGCAAATTGACTTGGAGAGAGATCTTGTGGCTTGTGAGGGTTTTGGAGCAAAATCCTTATTGAGAATTGGTTTCGGTGGTGAAAGATTCCACCCTAGCTGATTAGTAGGGGAAATCATTCAGACTTTCCACTTGCATTCATTGTTGAAGGGTTTGATTCATCTATTGCAGATAATTGAATTTTGTAGATACGATAATACTTCTGGAGGAGGCCAGATTACACATCTGGAAGTCGTACTATTTTGTGCATGTCAAGTTCTTTAGTGTGGTAGTCGATTTCCTTGTGTAGAGGTCGTCATCTTCAACTTGGGGGCCACATTGTCCATCTGGAGCAGCATAGGAAGGTGAAGGGGTCGACTCATCCATCAATAGAGGACGCAGATTTGTGGGGCTAAGTTTCTCTTCTTAAGAGGGTTGTATTTCTCAAGGGAAATGTCGTATTCCTTTTGTTGGAGGTCGTGGGGTCCTGTAGAGGCCATTTCCTTCTTACTTGCAACGTATGGTAGCTTGGGAGATATAGATACATCCCATAACAACAACATACATCCTTGTACGAATTTTCTTTCTCATATATGTCAAACATATGTTATGAGGTTAGGTTAATAATAAATTGGATCAAATTTGTTGTGTTTCTTTGTTGTTGTAGTTATTTGTTTGAATGTTTGGCACTTGTAATTCAACTATCATCTATTGAATGCAAATAAATTATTAGTTGGCATCCGTTATCCCCATTTTGTGGATAACTAAGGAGATTGTGTCTCGAGGCCCTCAGGTTGCAGATATGGAGTGCCAAGAGACTACACAACCAACATTACCATTTTGCACAGATGGAAATCCCTCTCACCACCACAGATGGTCACAGATTTGCAAATGGCATCCACCACATCAGCTGGCTTCCGGAAGGAAGTGGTCCTTGCTCCATGAGGTACAATTCAGTATTATGGTGAGCATCATTTCAATATTTAAGCCAATTGAGTATGTTGTATCTTAGATTGCTCTAGATTTAATGATATATGCTTGGACATTATGCATTTTTCCCTGCTTCACCTTGGTGGTTGACATTCTTCCCTAGTAAGTGGTCTTCCTTGGGGATGGGTTTGCTACAAGGAACTCCCTTAATGATCCATCGTACCATTCCCAACCATACTTACCACTTTCCATCATTATTCCCCTCCATTTCCTTATCTCTTGGGATTTTAGGGCGTACTAACCCAAGAAGGGGTTGTCCCTCATTCTATGGTAAGAAGCGGTTGAAGGCCCAGAGGGTTTGATGTTGAGTAAAAGATAAAAGCCTTGTATAAACCTTCCAGATGCTTCTCCCATGGATCACCCAAGAAAGTAGTGAAACACTTATCTTTCAGTAAATGGGGACCATAATATAATAAATAATATTTAAAAGGTTAGTTGAAGGATAGGAGGTCTCATCACGAGTTGACCTATCACGTCCATGAATATCTATTGGTATGACATTGCCATCTTCTGGTCACCAAACCAAGGTAATGGCTCTCAGTTGCATGGTTGAGAGAAAGGGGGTCTCGTCACGAGCCAACCTTCTCATTTCTACTAGGTGTTTGTGGGTGACATTGCCATCATCTAGTCAGCACACCAGGGTAGTGACCTTCAACCTCTCCTTACGCTATATTGAAAGAAAATACAAAGAAAGAAAGATAAAATAAATTGATGGGATTGGAAAAAGTGCATTGCAGAAGAAGGTACCACACACTCTCTACAAAGGCACCCATGAATGAGACACTATGACCCCTTGTATGTCATGATCCCTATGCCCATTGGGTCTTGATCCCAACCAATTCACCCAATTTACATGGCTTAGAGAGAGATCTCTTGGAAACTCTCCTTGACCTAGGGAAATATCTACCCAATAGGACACCTTGTCAACCCTCCCATATTCAAGCTTGACAAGTCACATAGTGTCTTTGAGCATTTAATTGTTTGATATAGTGATCTTTGATGCACATGTTTAGATGGATCATTTATTGATTGGATTCACTTCTCATGATGTTATGACTTGAGATCCTTGGAGGGCATGCTCATTTGTCTTTGCAGGACCTAGTTGGTGGACAATTTTGGGAGAAAAATCCTAGCTTGGGATTCTATGGGGTTGCAAGCCCACATGTTGGATGTTGTTGATGACTACAGCCAAGACAAAGTTCGAGTACTTCCGTGCGAGACTTGGCCTGATGGAGAATGCATCCCTAGCTAAGAGGGAGTGTTGATGATTACAGTTGCGTGCGACATCCTCCAAGACACAGATTGAGTGAGTCGGCCTATGAGGAAGCCCATGAGTTGGGTGTGCCCATGAGATGGGTGTGTTTTTCCTCTCTGAGACAAAGATGGAATGTTGTGTGCCCCTATGTGGGGTGAGGAAGCCCATGAGATGGGTGTGTAGTTCCTCTCTGAGACGAATATGGAATGATGTGTGCCCTTGTGTGGAGTGAGGAATCCCATGAGTTGGGTGTGTCATTCTCTCTGAGACGAAGATGAAACGATGTGTAACCCTGCAAGGGGTGAAGGAGCCCACATGATGGGTTTACTATTCTCCTATGTGTAAAGTGTTGAGATGATGTGGTACTCCAGATGATTCTCCTGTGAGACGCAGTGAGATAGAGATCTATTGAGTAGGACGTCATTGTGGATGAGAACAGGTGGACGGGATCCTAGTGGATGAGCACTAGTGAGTGTGTCCAAATGATTCTCCTGTGAGACACAGTGAGATAGAGATATGTTGACTTGGATGTCCCTGTGGCTGAGCACAGGTGGACGTACCCCTAGTGGTTGAGCACTAGTGGGTGTGTGAGATCCATTGATATATTGTCTAAGAGTAATATTTACATGTAACCCTAATTGTGATGTAAAGGGTACATGTCGGCCCCACCATAAAGTGAAATATAATCAATGTAAAATATAATTAATATTGTAATTATTAATTATATATGAGTTATTGAGTTCGGCCCTATTGTGCCAATAAACACATCATTTGATGTGATAAGTCTTGTATAAATAAAGGTGAATCCCCTTTGAGGAAACACACTTATCATTGTGTCATCTCATGATTTCAGAAGTTGTGGTATGAAATTATGAAAATTACAGCACCCTCTTGTGTGCTAGGTTTGGTGATGGTGTGAGAGGTCTTTCTCTTGAAGAATATAGCAAAGGATTGGTTGGGTTTTCTTCCCTTGTTGAGAAGGGTTTCCCATGATACTTCTTGTGTTCTTGTGCATGGTTATTCTTCTTGTGATCTTGGTTTGTTGCAGTAGTTATGGTTTAGTTCATGCTAATGATAAAATTAATTAAACCTCATACTTGAGCTAAACCATAGTGAAAATTCAACATGGTATCAGAGAAGACTTGAAGAATATCATTGCACATCAAGATGGAAGGTAAGGGCTGATGAATCTCAGTTGTAGGTGTAAAGGGAAAAGGGTCGGACCTCCCTTTAAAATTATGTGGTAAAGTTTGAGGCCGGACCCCTCTTAAATCCGTGGTGAAGGATGAGGTTGGGTGCAAGCCTCTAAGGCACACCTGTAGCAGCACATGTTCATGTGCTTGAACAGTAGAGAAGGGACAAACCTTTTTTTTAAATTTTGAGGTGAAATTTAAGGCTCTCACAGGCTGCACATGTTGAGCCCTATCCACAACATAAAGGAAAGGGCTTGAAAACCCTGCCACAATCTTAAGGGGGGGATTAAAGCCTGGTCGCAGACTTGAAGAAGTACCCACAGGTCTGGTGGGGTAATCTATGAGGTAGCCGACAGTCTAGGAGCAACCATAACCACAGACCCAAAACAATGTACAAACCAGTTTTTAAAAGGTCAAAATCTGAGGTGAATTTCTGTGACAAATGGAAGTCTATTGGGTAAATTTTCTGAGGTACATTTCAACAAATGTATTGTAAATTTATGAGTTAAATTACAACTGATTTTTGAGGAAAAGTAAGCAGCTACTAACAACAGTAAAAAAACATGATTTATACCTATTCTGAGAGAGGATATAACAACAAGAAGGGTGTTGGTCTACAACCCCTTTGGACCCCATTGATGGCACAGGAAGAGGGTACCCCTCCAAGTAGTTTTGTTGGCTATGCAGATTTTGGAACTAGTATCCTACAGAACCTTGATGACTCTAATCTGGTAGAGATTCATTATCTCTCATGACTGCCACTTCAAAATCAAGTTCTAAGGTTGATTAAGTGAAGAATGAAGTACCCTTTAGGGTGGATGTTCTGAAACATATAATTGGAGGATCTTCGTCTTGTCTTTGAGAATAGCACCCAGATAACTTGATATCGAGGAGTTATGAACAGTCATGAAAGATGCATCATTATGAGGGCATTTTCTCCAGCAAAACTCAAAACTAATATAGATGTATCCCTAGCATACTTTCAATAGTTAATAGGTGGAACGCCTAAGATTAAAATGATAAATTGGAAGGAAGATGACGTCAAGGCAAGGAAGACAATCATCTACTCAAGCCCTTACATTGAAGGGCCAGCTTCAAAATAAAAAGATGAAAAAAGGTGACACCATGGCTACCTTCTTCATGAAGATGTCAGAGGACAAAAATCAGCCAAGTGCCATTGGAGAAATCATATCAGCACCCTCAGGTATGCACTTGTATATATTATTTGTATTATTCTCATGAGGGTGCTTGCAGGAGGAAGGAACCTTTGCTGAAATCATGGATCCAGAGGGATCTCAGTGCATTCAGAGGAACAACACACTGGAAGTGAAGACTCCAGGTTTGATTGTTTTAATTTTCATGCCCCTAACCTATATTTTTAAGGTTGCTACATTACAAGTAGGTGTTGTAGCTGTGACAACAATCCTTAAATTGTTTTGATTCCAAGAGATGTATTCATGAGTCTCCTATAGGAGATATTCTTGTCTTGTTTTCTTTTGTTTGTTTTCTTGTTCCAAGCAAGTTAACAACAAAGGAATATGGTTATCCTTCAGACTTCAGAGGGAGTCACTTGATTCAGAGGGAGTCAAAACTATTTGAGAAGAAGGAAAAGACAATACCTTATCCCCTTCAACAGTTCATATGGAGACAATTATTGATCCAGTTGCTCCAATTGATATTCCTAGAAACATTACAGTAGGCCATGAAAGGTCTGTCTAAGATCGACAAACTCTACAAGGGGAAGAGGGACATGCAGCTGATGGAAGTGTCAAGAAATATAAAGTGAGATTTGTAGCCAGAAGATTCCCACAAACAGAGGGAGTTGTCTATGATGAGACAATTGATCTAGTAGCCCGATACACTTCCATACGTACTATCATCCATGAGTTGGAAACTACATCATATGGATGTAAAGACATCCTTTCTCAATGGTGAGACTGAGGAAGAAGTTTACATCGAGCAACCAGAAGGATTCATGATATACGACGAGAAATATCATGTCTACAGGTTGAAGAAAGCCTTGTATGGACTAAAGCAAACACCTCGTGTTTGGTATGAGAAGATGGATGGATTCTTGATGAGTTTGAGTTTCAGGAAGAGTGTTGTTGATCCAAACCTATATTATTACATTGTTGGTGACAAGAGCCTGATTTTGGTGACTTATTCAGGAAGCCTTGTTGTTGGATACAAGCAATCTTTGACTTCTGATTTCGAGATGAAGGATCTGGGTATGATTCACTACTTCTTGGGACAAGAAGTACGGCAGAGGACTGATGAGATTTTCCTAAGTCAAGGAAAATATATAGTGGGGATATTAAAGAAGTTCAATATGACATAATGCAAATCCATGCCTACATCGATGGTGATGGATTTGAAGAAAATGAATGATGATGATTCAGACGAGATTGATCCACAGTCGATTGGATCATTGATGTACTTGGTTAACACCAGACCCGATATATTCCATGCAGTGAATGTACTTAGTCAATTCATGAATCATCCAAGACAGACTCACTGGATAGCAGTGAAACATGTATTGAGATATCTACAAGGCACAGTTGGATATGGCCCGAGATATGCCTCCAGTGTAGACTTGAATTTGCAGGGATATGTCGATTGGGCAGGGAGCGCAGTGGACCGGAAGAGCACGTCTGGTTGTTGTTTTACCTTGGGGTCTGCCATGGTTTCCTAGTGCAGCAAGAAACAAATCTCTGTGGCCTTGATTACCGAGAAAGCATAGTATATAACATTGAGTGTGGCAGTCCGCGAAGCAGTGTGGCTTCGCAAGATTCTGACAGATTTATTTGATCATGAGATGGATCCTATTATTATTCATTGTGATAACCAGAGTTGTGTGAAGCTCTCTGTGAAAAAGTGAAACTTTAGATGAATTGTTTAATATTACTCTGTTAAAGGGGGAAATATTAGGGTTGTTGACCCCTAGTCTTGTGGTTTACCCCATAATTTACGGACTAGTCACCTTGGGGACATTTTGTATAAATAAGAGATCATAAGATCTCATTTTAACATAATTGTTTGTCATTGTGAGAAGTATTGGTCTGAAATTTTCGCTATCTTTGGCTCTATTTGTCTCTTGTGCACTTGTTTATGGCTATTTTGATGAATAGTTGATGGAGGATTGAGGCACTAGCCTTGTAAGAATGCTTCCTAGCTTTTATGGTGGATTATCTTAGTATCTTTCTTGATTTTGGTATGGTTTTTTTACTCTTATGCTATCATTCTTTCAATTCAAGGATTGTTATGCTAGGATCTAGGTGGGAAGTATAAGGGCATACACCCCCACCATAGTATTCATCATTTTATGCTTCATCTTATTGGTTAAACAAGGGTTTTCTAAGAGAAGTATAAGGGCATACACCCTCTTAGCTTAAACCCTAGCTAGAGAAACTTGCCTTGGGAAGTAAAAGGGATTACACCCCCAAGGAGATAGCTTCTCTAGCTCTTTCTTTATTTGACTCCATTAACCCAATAATAAAGGCATTAGTCATATATTTTTTGCATTGGAGATATAAAATCATTGCCTTGGGAAACGTGAATTTTTATCTTTTGAAAGGTCTCTTGCTTGGAGTTGGTTTGCCTAATTAAGATGAGTCTTCCCCTACTAGGGAGTCCGCTCTATCCCACTACTTTACTTGTTGTTACAAACCATAACCTACAGCCATTAGGGCTGATCTAACCTAGATAAACTACTAACCATAACTCCTAAACTAACCCTAGACTAGCTCCTAAATTTTGCACACTAACTCCACTAATTAGGGCACATCTTTTGGGATAATTGTTGGCATATTTTGATGGTGTAATTTGCTGATATAAGTGACTGAAAGCTACAGACATAAGGCTGCAATTTTCTGAAGAAATATACATGTTATAACAGCTTGCTTTATTCAGTTTCAAAGTGCCATATTTTAGCCTATATTCATTGCTAATCTTGATGCGTATTTGCTTAACTAGTTTAGATCTGTGTATGCTGATTTAGATGCTTTATTTTCTGATATAAATTGTCGTCTATTGCTGCAAATTAGGGACATAAATATTAACTTGCTTATCCATACTAACATATATCATTGCAAGTTGGGTTTTCTTGTGTCTCAGGCAGGTACAATCATCTAGATAAGTACTATACCTGTGGGGTAGTGATCACTTTACTTACAAGGAATATCTTCCCACTTTCCACTCCACTTATAATTTACCTCTAGGGGCCCCACTTCCATCTCTCTCCATCTCCATCTCAATCCCCCTAGGGTCATCGAGATCGCCTCCCTAGAGTGACCTAGTCACCCTTGAAGTGTGGGACCCACATCGAGGTGACATTGGGTGTAGGATTCCCAAGTTGTATCACTTGCTTTGTGGTTGGGTTGGGCTTTTCCCAACCTACAACTTGCGCTATAACAACATCAAACCCTTGTATATCATTTGCAAACCCTATTGAGAAAACAAATATGCAAATACATAAACACAACAACAACAACAAAAAGGTCTCTACAGTGGGGTTTCATCATGTTAGTAAATCGTTTGACAAAAGACATGAACCAACTATACATCAAAATACAATAATAATGAGTAAAAGCGATTATTTCAAGGGTACTGGATCATGGTTGAAAATTGTTTAACGAAATTCCTAGACCAAATCATCACTAGAACATTACAACAATAAGAAAAAATATATAACAACATTAGAGAATGACATTACAGTGGTATCAGACATGGTGTTCATGCCAACCGGTGTATTGCATGATATCTGATGATTTTGGGGGATGTAATACACATCATATACATGAGGAGAAGGCATAGAGAGGATGAACACTTATTTCATTCAGAGTCAAAAGAAGAGGGAGACATGGGGGACATAAATCAATAGCCAGAGGATAACGCTATGCATAATTTAAATGACTTGGAAAGGACAAAAAATGGCATAGTAAGGGTTCAAAATGACATAAAAAGAGGACAAAGTAACATAGAAAGGGGGTAGCAGTAGATGGTTGAACTTCTCACCCAACTTGTGAACAATACTCAAGGGAACCTAAACAATGCAGGTAACAATGGTTCAATAAGGATTAATGGCAACCAAGGTAACAATGGAAACCATGTTGAAGGGAGAAACACTTATGTACCTACATGGAGTAACATTGGGACTACTAGTAGAATGACTCATAGATCTCATATGCCTCAATTTTTGGAGGGACAACAAGCTGGAAATTAGGGGCTACAAGGACAAGGGGAAGATTTCATAGATTATTTGATGGAGTATCAGAATCTAGGTGGTGAGTTTCAGGAAGCCATGTCTTTATAGGATTTTTGTACTATCAAGTACAGGAATAGGCCCAGGGAGTACAACAGGGGCCTACAAAGTTGAGAGTTTCAGTGGAAAGTGGGAAAATTGTCGATCCCTTACTTTGATGGCTCTAGAAAATCCACTGCTAGGGCCTGGGTGCAGGAGTTGGAAACTTATTTCCAACTCAACCCCATGACAGAGTCAGAGGCCATTAAGTATGCTACCTTACACTTGGATGGGGAGGCCCAGGAGTGGTGGTGCCATGGGCTAGACAGATTGGGGAATGTGGATATTACATCATACTTGGGCTTCACCAAGAGACTTATGGACCAATTTGATAGGAGGGACCCAAAGTTTCACTTCATGGATTTATCATAGCTCAGGCAGAGTGGGATGACATATGCTTACATTTAAGAGTTTCAGAGGGTTGTAGTCATGGTGACAGATGTGTCCGAGCACAGGATGATTATGCTTTTCATTGAAGGGATATTTGAACCCCTGCATGGGTTGGTTAAGGCATTCAATCCAATGTATCTACAGGATTCCATCACTAGGAAAAGGGACATGGAGCATGCAATCCCTAAAAACAAATTCCCTCCTAAGCCTTTCATTTTTCAGAAGAACAAAGACAAGAAACCCTTCTAGAATGAGTGGACCGAGAGAGATAGATTGGATGATGATGATCAGAGATAATTGAGAAGGAAGAAGATCTATTTCAGTTGCAAGGAGCCTTGAGAACCCGGTCACAATTGTTTGGGAAAGGGTAAGGTCCATTATATAGAGGTACTTTCATATAGTGATGGAGAGGATGAAGCAGGGAAAGCAGAGGACAACGAGCATGACAATCCAGTTGTTGAGAAACCACATGAGGAGGTTGAGAGTGGGGCTATTTCCACTCTATTAGGTGTTCATAGGTTTCACACCTTCAAGGTCCGTGGAGTATTACAGGGACAATGTGTCATAGTTTTGATTGATGGTGGGGAAACACACAACTTCATTGACTCAACTTTGGTGGCTAGGAGAGGCATTCCTAAAATAGAATTTTATGGGTTTAATGTAGTGGTAGCTGGTGGGCACAGTATTCCATGCACACATAAGATTCCACAATTGGTTGTAGCATTGGGAAACTACACGATGACCGATGACTTTTATGTAGTTGAGCCGCAGACACTATCATCATATTAGGTATTCAATGGCTTGTTTCCTTGTGAAAAAATTATGTTGACTACCAAGGGATGGAGCTAGAATTCAAGGAAACAAATGGTAGGAAGGTGGTTTTGAGGGTTGTGTCCAGTGGTACTCCTAGGATTTTCACAGCTAAGCGGATGGAGGACATTTTGAGGAACATAGATTTAGATTGCATAGCAGAGTGTTTGATTACTACTCATAAACGTTAAAATGACAACCAATAGTATCATGTATACAACCAAACATTGTTGAGAAAACATGACCGAGCTTTTGGGGAGATTCCACCAAGGAGACCTCCAGACAGGGGATTTCAGCACACCATTTACCTAGAGGAGGGGGGCAAACCCGTGATTACCATTGCTTACAGGCATCCCAAGAAGTTTAAAAATTAAATTGAGAAGGCCTTTAAGGAGTTGTTGGATATGGGGGATATCAGGCCTAGTTCTATCCCATTTTCTTATTCGGTAGTCTTGGTGAAGAAGAAGGATGGTGCTATGAGGATGTGCATTGATTATAGAGCCTTGAATAAGAAGACCATTAAGAACATGTGCCACATTCTCAGGATCAACGAGTTTTTAGATGAGTTGCATGGGGCAATGTACTTTTCGAAGATTGATCTTTGATCAGGCTATCATCAGATCAAGTTCAGAGAGTAGGATGTTCATAAGACCAATTTTAGGTGTTATTATGGGCACTATGATTTTTTGGTCATGCCATTTGGGCTAACCAACACACCTACCACTTTTCAGTCATGCATGAACCACATATTAAACAAACAGTTGAGGAAGTTCTTATTGGTGTTCTTTGATGACCTATGTATTACAACAGGACTTGGGAGGACCACTTGAGGCATTTGGAGGAGATACTAGGCATTATGAGAGAGCAGTGGTTGTATTCCAAGTTGTCCAAGTGTGAGTTTGGAATGAAGGAGATTATTTACTTGGTCCATGTGATCAGTGTGTAAGGTGTACATATATATCAGGAGAAAATCCAGGCCATATTGGAATGGCCCACACCTAGGTCTCTTACAAAGTTGCATGGATTCTTTGGAATGTGCAACTACTACAGGCAGTTTGTTAAGGGATTTTCACTTTTGGGTGCACCATTGAAAGATATTATGAATAAAGGGGAATTCAAGTGGACAGAGGAGTCGCAACATGTATTTGATAGGATCAAGGAGGTGATGAGCACTTGTCCAGTATTAGCACTTCTTGATTTCACTCATCCCTTTCTACTTGAGTGTGATGCATTGGGTGAGGGTATTGGGGCCATTTGATGCAGAACAAACACCTGATAGTGTTTGAGAGTAGGAAGCTCAGATACCCAGAGAGACTCTATTCCATTTATGACAAAGAGATGCTCACCATCATCCATGCTTTGGTGAAGTTTAGGCAGTATTTTGTTGGGGGTCGATTCGTGGTTAGGACTAACCACAACAATTTGAGGTATTTCTTGGAGCAGAAGGATTTGAATGAGAGGAAAAAAAAAATGGGTTAGAAATATACAGGCATATGACTTTGACATATAGTATTTGAAGGGTAAGAAGAATATTGTTATTGATGCACTTTCCAAGATTTTGATAGTGTGTTCTCTCATGGAGATTTTAGTTGATTGGAAATATCACCTTTTGGTGGAATATTCCAAGAATCATTTTGCATGTGAGTTGATGGATGGAATCATATAGGATGACATGTATAGAGTGGTGGATGATATTATTTTCTACAAGGATAGGATATATCTATTTCTTGAGTCCACACTCAAGGAGAATATTTTGAGGGCTTCTCGCGACATACAATTTATAGGTCACCATGGATATTTCAAGACCTACAAATAGATATGAGAGAGGTTCTCATGGAAGGGCCTCAAGGACAATGTGCTACGATATGTGAGGCAGTGTATGACTTGTCATAAGAACAAGTCAGAGCATGCCCATCTAACAAGATTATTACAACCTCTACCCATTCTAGAGCAGAAATGAGAGAGTGTGTCGATGAACTTTATCAAAGGTCTACCGAAGGTATAGGGCAGGGATTGCATATATGTAGTGGTTGATTGGTTGACCAAGTTTGCACACTTCTTTGCTATTTCATCAGAGTACAAGGCAAGACAGGTGGAAATTGTTTTTTTAGGGAGGTGTTTAGACTTCATGGACTGCCTAGGTACATTATTAGTGACATGGAAAACATACTTCTCAGTTATTTTTGGCAGGAGTTATTATGATTGGCTGGCACAAAGTTGACTCCTAGCACTAGTTATCACCCTAAAACAAATGGTCAAACAGATAATGTGAATAAATGGATTGAGGGGTATCTGTGCAACTATATATCAGGACAACATAGGACATGGATTAAGTGGTTGCATCTGAGGGAGCATTGCTATAATTTCACCTACCACATTTCCATTGGTACGACTCCATTTCGAGCATTATAAGGTTATGATGTTCCTTCATTCATGGATTTGGAATTTGGGGATAACAGGTCTCCCAAAGCCAAGGATTGGATACATGAGATTCAAGACCTCCTTAAGGCCCTTAAGGAAAACTTGCAAACAATTCAGAATCAACAGAAGATATATGCACACAGACACAGGGTTGAGCACAAATTTGAGGTAGGGGACTTGGTATTTCTGAGGATACAACCATACAGATAGTCTTCGTTGAAGAAGAGCAGTGCAGAAAAATTAAAACCCTGATTTTATGGTTCATACAAGGTAGTACAAAGAGTTGGGAAAGTATCATGTGAGCTTGAGTTGCCAGAGGGGAGCAAGATCCGCAATGTTTTTCATGTGTCATGCCTCAAAAAGACAGTAGGATAGCAGGTGACCACTTCAGCCGAGTTACCCTCGTTGGATGAGGAGGGGCAGTTGATATTGATTCCAGAGGAGATTTTGGATGTCAGGGAGAGGATATTGAGGAACAGGGTCATCAGAGAGTTCTTGATCAAATGGAGAGATTTTCCAATAGAGGATGTTACGTGGGAAGGAGATCAGATTTTGTAGCATCCTGATTTGTAGTTGCTTGGGGACAAGCAATATCAAAAAGGGAGGATTGCAATGTCCCCTTCCAAGTGATCTCTCTAGGAGGACGACTTAGTGATCTATTTGATATATGTATGCCATAGTCGATGAAAAAGGGGATTAATTAATTATTTAATGTCATTTGGAGTAAAAGAAACATTATAAAATGACATTAACTAATTAAAAAAATTGACTTGGAGAATAATGTGGATAAAACCTTAGAAAGTCACTTTAATTATTTAAGTGAGGGTAAAAAGGTAAAAGTGTTAGAAAAAAAGTAAAAGTGGGATAAAAGAGAGATGAGAGCTCATTTCTCTCATTATGATTGATCATTTTACAAATTGACTTGGAGAGAGCTCTTGTGGCTTGTGAGGGTTTTGGAGCAAAATCCTTATTGAGAATTGGTTTTGGTGGTGAAATATTCCACCCTAACTAATTAGTAGAGGAAATCATTCAAATTTTCCATTTGCATCCATTATTGAAGGGTTTGATTCATCTATTGTAGCAGATTAAAGTTTGTGGATACCATAATACTTCTAGAGGAGGTCGAGTTACAGATCTGGAAGTCATGCTAGTTTGTGCAGGCCAAGTTTTTTGGTGTGGGAGTCGAGTTCCTTATGTAGAGGTCGATATCTTTAACTCGGAGGCAACATTGTCCATTTGGAGTAGCATAGGAAGGTCAAGGGGTTGAATCATCCATAAACAAAGGACAAATATTTGTGGGGCCGAGTTTCTCTTCTTAAGAGGGTCATATTTATCAAGGGAAAGGTCATATTCCTTTTGTTGGAGGTCATGGGGTTGTAGATTTAATTTCCTTCTTGATGCAGCGTATAGTGTCTTGGAAGAGATCGATCCAACCCATAAAAACAACATACATCCCTGTTCCACTTTGATTTTTCATATATGTCAAGCATGTGTTATGAGGTTATGTTAATAATAAATTGGATCAGATCTATTGTGTTTCTTTGTTGTTGTAGTTATTTGTTTGAATGTTTGGCACTTGTAATTCAGCTATCATCTATTGAATGCAAATAAATTATTAGTTGGCATCAAACCCTTGTATATCATTTGCAAACCCCATTGAGAAAACAAATATGAAAATACATAAACACAACAACAACAAAATGGTTTATACAGTGGGGTTTCAACATGTTAGTAAATTATTTGACAAAAGAAATGAACCAACTATACATGAAAATACAACAACAATGAGTAAAATGGATTAATTTAGGGGTACTAGAGCACGGTTGCAAACTATTTGATGAAATTCATAGACCAAATCATCACCAGAACATTACAATAGTAAGTAGAAATATATAACAACGATAGAGAAGGACATTACACTCAGAGGAGGTACAAGATCCAAAGTATCGTTCACCATTAAGGAATGATATTCTTTATTCATTGTTGTGTCCCAATATAGATGGCCATAAGCTACTGCAAATGTTTCTAGATCACGAGTCTCAGAAACTTGAGCCAAAGAGATGAGGCTTGCTAGAATTGTGAGCATGTACTATGTTAATATGTAGGATCGTCGACAAGATCACCAACTACTTCTCGCATTGTATGGACCCATCTAAGAAGTAGTGGTGTTGGTGCAGGTTCATGTTCAATGGACCCAACTAGAGGAAGGTGAGCAAGTGGAGGTGGATTTTTATCCTTATTGTCATCATATGAAGAATAAACCAAAATATGATGACTAACATAAAACTTAGGAAGAGAGGATGGCATGGACACCGAATATGGCTCGCGGGCCAAAAATGGCACAAACATCGAATTAAGCTTGTAGGTTGAGATATTTTCATCAAACTTAACATCTCTCCTAACAACAATTTCATTGGAATGAGGTTGAAGAAGTCTATAACCTTTGACATCTTCAAAATATCCAACAAAAATGAACTTCTCACTTTTAGGTTGTAATGTTTTCCTTTTCTCATCAAGAATGTGAGCCCATGCTTCACTCTCAAACACACATAAGTGTCTTACATTTTGTTTAAATTTAGTCCATGCTTCTTTTGATATTATAATTTCGAAAGCCTTTGTGGGAGTGCAGTTTACTATGTGGCTTCCACCCAATAATAAAGGCTTAATCCCTTAGATTGGATCATACAATTTTTCATTTCTTTTAATACATGATTCTTTCTCTCAACAACACCATTTTGTTGTGGTGTATATGGGAAAATATGTTGCATCTGAATGCCATGTGTAGTGCAATAAATTGTAAATTTGTTGTTAACATATTTGCCTCTATTATCTGTTCTTAACCTTTGTAGTTGATGTCGATATTTTTTTCTACATGGGTCGTGTATGTGATGTCCCCATCTGCTTAAGAGTCACAAGGGGAGAATTTTGCTAGCCTAATTAAGTTCCCGTGGGCTAAGGTGGAAAAGTGAACTAGGGGACATAATTCGCCTAGGAGAACTTTATAAAGTAAAAGTGGGAAAGAGGGAACAAGGCTCCTAGGCTAATTAAAAAGTCACTTTAAAATTATATAGTGAGAAACCCACTAAAGTGACTTTTAATTTATTTTAAATAATAATGAAGTGGGAAAAAGGCTCAAGTGAACATAAAAGGGAAAAATGAAGAGTTTCCGCTCATTCTTACACTGGCTTATTGAGAAAATAGATTTGGAGAGCTCTTGGAGAGTTTTCTAGGATTTTTTGAAACCCTTGCATTTATCTTTGGTTTTAGTGTTGCAACGATACACCCTAATCAGTTTTAGGAAGGAATCACTTCAGATTTCTTCATTGGATTCACTGTAGCCAGGTTATTTTCATAGTGGCTAAACTCGTTGCCTACTGAAATCGATTTTTATCACAAGAGGGTGAGTTTGGATTCAAAGTTGGTTATTGGATATTGGAATATCCATTTCTCTGTGGGGGGCGAGTTACCTCCTCTTGGGGTCGATATTATCCAATCTGGGCGCTTACATTTGCAGATGGGCACTCATCTCTTGCAGGGGCGCATTATTACACTCTTGACACACTTATCTAAGTGATGGGCTATTGTTCTCCTTGTTGGGCACACTGGGATGAATTTATCACTTCAAGACTGCAGTGTTGGGCGTTGTGGGAAACCTCCTTGTGAGTTGCGGACGAATTTCTCTTGTGGGTCGAAGTGTGGGATGAGGGGCGCGATTTCTTAGTCTAGAATCTGAGTTGGAGTCCCTTACATCTTGCAGAGACAGAGTTATTTACCCAGGTCGAGTCTCATCTTCTGTGGGTCATATTTCTTGCCTAGCCAACGCATTTCCAAGATTTCTTCTTGGAAGAGTGTGTTGTCCCAGAGCAGAGAATATTCTTCATATTGTTGGGTCTTGTCACTATTGAGAGGCGAGCTAGGAATGTGTATCGAGTTGTTGATTAGTGGAGGCATCTTCTCTTAAGTTGGGAGCATTCACCTTGCAAATTATGGAAACTCTAATTGTGGGCACTGATAACTAGTCGTGTGAGACCCCTTTGCAGCTATTTACAGTGCTAGTTTCTCAACACATGTAAATATTACCCACATCCATAAATATCAGGTTCTTTACTTCACATTTGCAGTTCTATTTGTTGTTCAATCAATGTGCAATGGCTGTAACAATTTATTAAGTGCAATGGTTGCTTTGAGCTTCATATATGCTGGATGATTTTAGTTTATCTTTATTTCCCAAATTTGAGTAGCCATTAGATCTCAAGGACAATAATAATCTGCGCTAAAAAGACTATATCAACAAACATATAATTCTTCTAAACCACAACTGTTTGATGAAGTAATCACACTCTAAACCAAGAATATTTTCCAGAAAATTTGAGTGGGGATACTACAGTGGTATCAAAGCATGTTCCTCGACAGTTGTGGGGTTTGAGGGAAGCTTTGAGTAATTTTTATGAGAGGGGGAGACGACATAAACGTCACATATAGGAGGTGTAGGTACATATATCAAGAACCTCCTCAAGCGCATAGAGAAGAAGTGGTGTTGGGTGAAGAAGGAGTAGCACATTCTGGAGCAGGTAAAGGGAAGGAGCACATGGGGGAAGAAGAAGACCCACAAATTAGCAGCCTCTTCCAGATGATGAATGATTTGGCCAAGGGCCAAAAGATGATGATGGACTTATTGGGGCAGCTAGCACTTAACACCATAGAATGGTCAAAGGGGCTCTAACAACGGGGAAGGGACTCATTCTCGCACTACCATGCAGAGCCACCCTCACTTATACATCAAGACACCCAGACCCACCATGCCACAGTTCTTGAGTGGTGAGGTAGCGTCGGAGGGGCCAACATAGCAGGATGACTCTTACTTGACCTATTTGGAGGATTACATGAGGTTGGGAAATGACTTTCAGGCAGTTATGTCCTTCACTGACTTTTTCCACCTTAAACAGAAGAATCGAACTAGAGGGGCTAAAAGGACACCCAACCATGAGCTTCAGAAGAAACTGGGGAAAGTGACCATTCCCAACTTTGACGGGTCCTCAAAATGTTCGGCAAGGACTTGGGTGCAGAATCTAGACACATATTTCTAGCTATAGAAGATGACAGAGATGGAGGCCATTAAATTGGCTACTCTACACTTAGATGGTGAGGCCCATGAGTGGTGGTACCATGGGTTAGTGACGTTGGGTCATGCAGGCAACACATCATACCTCGACTTCACAAAGAGGATCATCAAGAGGTTTGACAGGAAAGACCCCGAGATTCATTTTCGAGAGTTGGCTCAGCTCAAACACACAGGTAGCCCTGAGGCATTTATCTCTAAGTTCCAGATATTAGCAGTGATGGTGAAAAACATATCGGAGGCATGACTGGTGATGTTGTTTGTTGAGGGGTTATCTAAACTCTAGCGTGGTTGGGTCAAGGCTTATAAGCCATCCACCCTGCAAGATGCAGTCAGNATCTCTAAGTTCCAGATATTAGCAGTGATGGTGAAAAACATATCGGAGGCATGACTGGTGATGTTGTTTGTTGAGGGGTTATCTAAACTCTAGCGTGGTTGGGTCAAGGCTTATAAGCCATCCACCCTGCAAGATGCAGTCAGTAGAGCTAGGGACATGCAGGATGTTGTTCCTAAGAGCAGGTTCCCTCTTAAATCTGCCTTCCCCCAGAAGAACAAGGAAGTCAAACCATTTCAAAAGGATTGGAAAGGTAAACTGAGATTGGATGAGGAGACCAAAAGGGAGTTGAGGAAGAAGAAGCTATGTTTCAATTGTCAGGATCCTTGGGTTCCAGGACGCAGGTGTCTGGGGAAGGACACAATGGGAAAGGCCCATTACATTGAGGTCTATTTCGACAGTGACAATGATACTGGGGATGAGGGGAAGGAACAAGAATAGGGACACTAGACATCAGATGAGGAGACATCACAGGCTGGGGCTAAAGGCCCTGTTATGGAATCCATGTAAGGACTTCCTAGGTACCACACATTCAGAGTCAGATGGGTCCTGCAAGGGAACATGGTTACAGTGTTGATTGATAGTGGGGCATCCCACAATTTTATAGATGCAACCTTGGTGGAGAGGCGAGGGATCCCGACAGAGGAATTTGAGGGGTTCATAGTGATCATACCTGGTGGTCATCGGATGGATTCCCAAGTTGAAATAACCATGGGGAATTATACGTTGACAGATGACTTCTTTGTGGTGGATGTGTCAGATAATAATGTGGTAGTAGGGGTTTAGTGGCTATACTCCCTTGGGAAATACACTACTGATCAGAGGTCCATGGAAATGGAATTCACAGGATCGGATGGAAAAAAGGTAGTTTTACGGGAAATGCACCATTATCCACCCAAGACTGTATCATCACATAGCATGGAGGCAGTGATGTGGCATGGAGACATAGAGTGGGTAGTGGAGTGCTACATCTATGACAGGGAGTTGCCAGATCGTCATCGATAACATCCAGACGACATTCAGGTATTACTTCGTAAACACCAAAAGGTTTTTGGTGAAATTCCTCCAGGAGTACCCCAGATAGAGGGTTTGAGCATATTATAGAATTAGAAGAAGGGGTTCAAGCAGTCATAACCAATCCTTATTGCCATCCCAAGATGTATAAAGATGAGATAGAGAAAAAAAATCAGGGAGTTGTTGAAGATGGGTCACATCCGGCCTAGTTCTAGTCCCTTTGCGTCCTCGGTAGAGTTGGTCAAGAAGACGGATGGTACTTTGAGGATGTGTATTTATTACTAAGCCCTTAAAAATAATACCATAAAGAACAGGTATCCAATTCCGAGGATCGATGAGTTGATGGATGAGTTGAGGGGAGAAAAATACTTTTCAAAGATTGATCTCCGTTCAAGATACTGCCAGATTAAAGTTCGAGAGAAAGAAATCACAAATACTTCTTTCCAATGTCATTATGGACATTATAAGTTTCTGGTCATGCCATTTGGGCTAATCAATGCTCTTGCTACATTCCATTCTTGCATGAACCATGTGTTCAATAAGCAGTTGTAGAAATTTTTACTAGTCTTCTTCGATGATATCCTCATTTATAGCAAGGCTTGGGAGGAGCATCTTAGGCACTTGGATGAGGCATTGGGAATCTTGGAGGATCAACAACTTTACGCCAAATATTCTAAGTGTCAATTTGGTATGACTGATATGCTTTATTTGGGGCATATAATCGGGGAAAATGGGGTCCAAGTTCACCAGGAAAAAATCAGGGCAATATTAGAGTGGCCAACCCCTGGAAATGTGACTGAACTGAGGAGCTTCCTAGGCCTCTACACTTATTACAAGAAATTTTTTAATGGGTTCTCACAGCTGAAGACACCTCTTACAGATCTCACTAAGAAGGGATCTTTAAATTGGATAGCTGAGGCGCAAGCGACATTCGAAAACATGAAGCATGTAATGAGTTTGTGTCTTGTGCTATCTTTACCAAACTTCATTCAGCCATTTATGCTTGAGTGTGATGCTTCAGGGACAGGGATAGGAGAAGTGTTAATGCAAAATAACCATCCCAKTAATTTTGAGAGCCACAAACTTAGGAAGTATGATYGACATTACTCGGTATATAACAAGGAGATGTTGGTCATCATGCATGCCTTGTCCAAATTCAAATAGTACCTGGTGGGGAACATGTTCAAAATAATGACAGATCATAACAGTTTGAAGTTCCTCATGGATCAGAAGGAATTGAGYGAGCAACAACAGAAGTGGATCAACAAGATCCAGGCCTATGATTTTTCGATTGATTATGTGAAAGGGAAAAATAACATAGTGGTGGATTCCCTCTCCAGGATGCCACCTGTTAGCACTCTGTAAATTTTGTCTGGTTGATAGACAAACGACAGAGGTAATTGTTTCAACCAACTTTAGGTTGGATTYTGACCCTTCCAACCARAGAGGGCTCTCTCAAACGTGTAAATGTTGAAAATACTCAAAAAATATTTGGCAATGGACACACAAAGGTCAGATTCTGCAATATGACAAGTTTTTTAAAGGGGTTGGTAATACCAACAAGAGAACAAGGCCATTGGGCAATGGGGTCAACTTCTGAAATCATATGAAATTTTTTTAAGCTATGTATTCCTGAGGGAACAAAGGAAAAATATGCACTGTGCTCGGCCAAATAAGCAATATAAGATGGCAGTGGAAAAAGAGGAAAGACCACTACTACAAGAGGCATCTAACAGAGGACGAATCTCTTGGCATAGATTTAGAAGAAGAAACATAAAGGTTGGCTACCGAAAACATGGCACCAATCAAGGGTGAATTCTGAACCAGGAACCAATAAACACATAACAAGTATAATCAATATGAGAAAGAGCACCATCAAGGTGAATTCTTTATTTTGCTTAAAGATTATCGCTAGCAGAAAAACACATTCATGAATATGAAATATAAGAAAACATATTGAACATCAACACCATGATGAATCTCGGCTATCTAAGAAAACCTTCTCTGCTTATATTAAAATCCATAAGAATTCACAAACTTTTCCTGCTATAGGGGCATGCCCCTCTCCAGCCAGTCGAACCCTTCATTTATCTTTTTAACAGTATATATAGATAAATTACATATGAGACCCAAAAATGGATCATCTTCTCCAAAATTCCAAAAATAGATATCGGTTACAGAGGGAGTAACGTACCAAAACTGAACTCCTACTTTCTAGGGAACGTTACAAACACAAAACCAAAATATTTGAGATATTTACCATGAATGCCACCTCTCTACAAAATCACATGATTCCCTGAAATGAACTTGATTTAGCCAGTCATAAAATTTTCATTTTATCTTTTCAATCTCTTCCTTTAACGTGTCAAGCCAACTAGGCTGGTCTCCTTCAGTACCTTTAACTATTCCAGCTTTAACTTCTTCCTTCCATCGCTTTTTCCTTTTTCTCTCGCTAGCTTGTGTGTGGTGTCCATCTGCATATCCATTAATGATCAAATCTTTCATAATAGGATTTAACCTGATCTCTTTGCCTGATCCTAGTTCATTTGACGATTTTGCGCGAAACTTTGTTGTCAGGAGTTGCGCAGCATGTCTTTCTCTCTTTTTACTTGATAGCCATGTCATATTATTTGAATTTCCTGGTTTGTTGAAAACCGCTAGATCTTTCTCTTCAGCTCCCTCTTCTTTTCCAGGGAACATGAGCCTATTTCTTTCAATTGTACATGAATTGGATGAGAAATTCAATTTGCAGGTATCCCGCTCTGGAATAAAACGTCAATTACCCAAAATAGAGTAATTTCACCTGTATTTCGAATAACAGTCGCCATCAAGTACTAATCATGAGCTACTAACGAAATTCCTTACATGGATAACAACCTCTCACATTCGTCCATTGATTTCCAATGATGAGTCTTAAATTGGTTATTTGGCGACGCTTACTTGGCATTGCGCAGACGAATGGTACCTTAACAAGTGTCAAAGATGATTAGACTGGCCGTCAAGTTTCCTTTCCACATGTGATCCTTGGATTTGACACATTTAATGACATTTAACACGTTATTTCGGGGTGTGATGGAGTGGTTTTGAGTTCACCTTATTCCCCCCCCCCCCCAAATGCGTCTGAGGCTGCCACGTATCTTTATGGGAAACCACGGTTGGAATTTTGGGCCCACTTAGACATTTTATCCTCCACGTTGTTTCCAACCCCGAAATCTTTCCTATCTGTTGATCTCGGGGGAAGGTGATCTATACCCTTTCAAGCCCAGTTCACCTAACACTTCCACCAAATTTAACCCTTTTTTGCCATTTCTGCCAGTTCCCAAATTTATCGGACTTCCAAATCGGTCTAGCACCTCGCCAACCCTGAAATAGAAAACTCACACCAAAAACCTAAATGGTGATAAAATGGGCTCCAACTGGGGATGTTATCCTCCCATTGAGGTAGCAAAGAACGCGTAGACCCTATGCCTGATCCATCGAGCTACTCCCAAAACGGGTGTGTACCCTACTCTAACCTGTCATTAATGTGTATTGAAAAAACGAAGTCTGCACACTGCTCTTACTTGGATACTGAACGTTGGATATACTGCTAACATCTAACTGAAAACTTTATTTGGAGACTTAAACTTGAAAGTGTTTGATCATCAAGCTTATTCGCACCTACCTACCCTAACTGTTGAAATGAGCTTCCAATCAAATGAAATCATAATGCCAATGCAACCATCCAAGCAGTTTATCTATTGTTTGGTTTATTTGCACATGCTTGGTCAAAAACTTGTTTACTGATAATTCATTTAAGAATCTATGTATGAATTCAAATCTCAAAAGATTAAAAACATTGGGATTGTTTACTGCCTCCAATAAAACTGCAAATGGATCCTCTAAAACATGCATAAAACAACCATAATGTTTCACCTCTTCCACTACATTCCTGGTTTCATGTGATTTAACTAGTTGATTTTTACCAAGAAGTTGAAAAATCAGGTGAGACTGTTGGGAATAGCAATCTTTTGAACTACAAGATAGTGTTGACTGGAATAAACCCCCTAGTAGCAAGCAATCCATACTTAATGTCGATGTTGATTGACCATCATCTTCATCTCTAAGCTTACAACCCATCATAAGATGTAAATTTTGATTGTTAAAACTCTCCATATAGCATGCCACAGGGTCATGAAACACATCAGAAAACATTTATTTTTGATGAACCAAAACATAAGGACAATCTTCCTTCACAATCGTTTGTTGTTCTTGCTCTACTTATTCAGTTCTGAGAACATTTTTAGAACCATAATCTTCAAAGGAATTAGATAAAACCACTGCTTTCTTGTTATCTTTCAGTATTTCTTATTGAACCGTGACATACGTTGTTTTGTTGCTTTCCTGAAATTCTATGTCATTTGTTTGCTCACTACTTGAAATCTCCATAGAATCATTTTCAACACCGTCATCCATGTCTAAACCCATTGGAATTCTAACAACCACACCATTCATAGGGGAATAAAGACAACTTCGAAACACTTTGTTTTCTTGGGGATCTTGTTGAATATATTTATCAAGTTCAGGAGAAGGCAAATGACTTTTGACAGCAATTCTTTGATCAACTTTCACTATTTGCTCATGATTTTCTTTTAACCATTCAAAGGAAAAAAAACATAATGGAAGATAGTTTTCATTTGCAAGTCTACTGCTTTCTTTAGATTTAACATCATGCCTGGAGGGTTTCTGATCTGAAACATTATAAACATTTTGCTTCAGCAATTTGAAAGAAGCAAAGCACAATGGCAAGGTGCTTCCACCTGATTCAAAATCTTCTTCATTTTTTTTACTACTGTTATATGCACATTTTCCACTTTCTTTGGATTGTTGAACACACTCATCTTCAGCTTCATTTTTGACCAATGGTTGCAATTCCTTGTCAATTTTTTCCAGTGAATCATCATGGTTTGGCACCATCACACCTCCCTTGGCTTCATTGATGGTCTTGGAATTCTTTTTTAATAGTTTAAATGAAGAAAATCACAAAGGTAGAGAAATTCCTTCAGCTGATTCAGTACTGTGATATGTAGGCTAATTGCTCTCAATATATTGTTGAAAAGGAGCATTTTCTGATAGAGGACATGCAGCTAGTTGTTCTAGGAATTCAACATTATCATCATCATTATATTCATCATATATCGGTAAATCAGGAACATTTGCAATGTCATCTAACAAGGAAAAGCTTGGAACATCAACATGTTCTTCGACCAACTGATTTGCAAATTCATCTTCTTGATTGTCCACTAATGAATACATAAAACAATCAGCCTCATGCTTATCATGGGATGAATCTGAAGCTAAATTAATGCTTTCCCTTCTAATAAGAGGAATATAATCCTTATATTATCGTTAGCAGAAAACCACATTCATGAATATGAAATACAAGAAAACATATTGAACATCAACACCATGATGAATCTTGGCTATCTAAGAAAACTTTCTCTTCTTATATTAAAATCTATAAGAATTCACAAAGTTTTCCTGCTACAGGGGTAGGCCCCTCTCCATCCAATCGAACCCTTCATTTATATTTTTAACATTATACATAGATAAATTACAAATGACACCCAAAAACAGATCATCTTCTCCAAAATTCCAAAATTATATATCGGTTACAGAGGGAGTAACGTACCAAAACCGAACTCCTACTTTCTAGGGAACGTTACAAACAAAAAACTGAAATATTTGAGATCTTCACCCTGAATGCCACTTGTTTACAAAATCACAAGATTCCCTGAAATGAACTCGATTTAGCCTGTCATGAACTTTTCATTTTAGCTTTTCAATCTCTTCGTTTAACGTGTCAAGCCAACTAGGTTGGTCTCCTTTAGTACTTTTAACTGTTCCAGCTTTAACTTCTTCCTTCCGTCGCTTTTTCCTTTTGCTCTCGCCAACTTGTGTGTGGTGTCCATCTGCATATCCATTAATGATCAAATCTTTCATAATAGGATTTAACCTGATCTCTTCGCCTAATCCTAGTTCATCCGCAGATTTTGCACGAAACTTTGTTGTCAGGAGTTGTGCAACATGCCTTTCTCTCTTTTTACTTGATAACCCTGTCATATTATTTGAATTTCTTGGTTTGCTGAAAACCGCTGGATATTTCTCTTCAGCTCCCTCTTCTTTTCCAGGGAACACAAGCCTATTTCTTTCAATTGTACATGAATTGGATGAGCAATTCGATTTGCAGGTATCACGCTTTGGAATAAAACGTCAATTACCCAAAATAGAGTAATTTCACCTGTATTTCGAATAACAGTCGTCGTCAAGTACTAATCATGAGCTACTGACGAAAGTCCTTACAGGGATAACAACCTCTCACGTTCGGCCATCAATTTCCAATGATGAGTCTTAAATTGGTTATTTGGCGGTGCTTACTTAGCATTGCACGGACGAATGGTACCTTAACAAGTGTATTGAGATTTAATGACACTTAACACGTGATTTTGGGGTGTGATGGAGTGGTTTCGAGTTGACCCTCTTTTCCCCCTCGAAATGCGTCTGAGGTCGCCACGTATATTTACGGGAAACCACAGTTGGAATTTCGAGCCTGCTTAGACATTTTAACCTCCGCATTGTTTCCAACCCCGAAATCTTTCCTATCCGTTGATCTCGGCGGATGGTGATATATACCCTTTCAAGCCCAATTCGCCTAACACTTCTGCCAAATTTAACCCTTTTTTGCCATTGTTGGCAGTTCCCAAAAATTTTCGATCTAGCACCTCACCAACCCTGAAATCTCAAACTCACACCAAAAAATTAAATGGTGATAACACCACCCACGTTTTCCCTCATGGATGTAACATCAGATTGGAAATCTCTCCTTTTGGTAGAGTATTCAAAAAATAATTTTTCTTGCGAGATATTAGATGGGAAAATCCAGGATGACCGTTATAGAGTGATTGATGACATCATCTATTACAAGGACATGATCTACTTGGTTCCAGAATATCAGCTAAAAGAGAAGGCCATGCACGAAGCCCACGTTTCACCATTATCAGGACATATGGGCTACTTAAAAACTTACAGGAAGATCAGAGAAAGGTTTGCATGGAAGGGCCTCAAGAACGATGTTATGAGATTCGTGAAAGAATGTATCAGCTGTCAGCAGAACAAAGCAGAGCACACCCATCCGGTCGGGTTACTTCAACCTCTACCCATTCCAGAACATAAATGGGAGAGTCTATCGATGCACTTCATTACAGGGCTACCCCAGGCACATGGTAAGGATTGTATCTATGTGGTGGTGGACAGGCTCACAAAGTTTTCCCATTTCTTCGCCATCCCTTCTAAATATTCAGTAGCATAGGTGGCATAATTATTCTTCAGGGAGGTTTTCAACGTGCATGGTTTTCCCAAAACCATCGCAAGTGATAGGGACAGTCGGTTCATGGGAGGCTTCTGGAAAGAACTTTTCAGACTAGTCAGGACCGAACTTACACCCAACACGAGCTACCATCCCCAGATTGATGGGAAAACGAAGATCCTAAATAAACGGCTTGAAGGGTATTTGAAGAATTATATATCAGGACAACATAAGGCTTGGATTAAATGGTTGCATCTCGGGGAGCACTGTTACAATACGTCCTATCATATGTCAATCGAAATGTCACCCTTCAGGGTGCTATATGGATACGATGCCCCTACATTTGTTGACTAGGTATTTGGGGAGAGTCGAGCCCCAAAATCCAAAGACTGGATCTAAGAGAGTCAAGACACCCTTAAGATTCTCAAATACAATTTGCAGATGGCCCAGAATCAACAGAATATGTATGTGGATCGGCACAAGGTGGAGCGTAGCTTCGAGGTGGGGGATTTGGTGTACCTTCGCCTATAGCCTTATCGACAATCGTCACTATTAATGAGAGGGGTGGAGAAGTTGAAACCTCAATTTTATGGACCTTACATTATTGAACGGAGGATTGGGGAATTGGCCTATGAGCTAGAACTTCCGGAGGGATGCATGATAAATAACATTTTCCATGTTTCATGCCTCAAGAAGGAATGGGGACAACATGTTGTCACTTCTACC
>ML779531.1:844727-858777 GCA_009831015.1 Picea engelmannii
TATATGAATAACTTGAATATATCGTATTCCTGCTTCTATCTAACTAGTTGGCTATAGCTAATTCGAGTGATTGGCTCGGGAATATGCCATCGGTGATCAAAGGACAAAAAAATCCATTGATATCCTTGGTTGTATGCAACCTGTCAATCTACTACCAAGAGTTTGTTGCTTCAAGAATAAGTAACAATAAGTTTAGATGAATACTATATTAGCTTTTTAGCCTCAAATGGATGATGGCTACTGAAGGTGCCAACAATATCTAGCGGTATTCATTCTGTGAATAATTTTTATATCCAAGGAAATCATAAATAAAATTTATGAATTTCTTTTTTGTTACCAAATGGATAAATGTTAAAATCATCACAAAATAACGTTCAAATTTCTTAATGTTAGCACATGTATAATTAATTAATGGAGTGGCACTCAATGGTTCCAACCGTGACCTAGTATTTGAGTCAATTTCCAAGATTTCTATTAATTTCCCCTCCTCGAACCTGGACATGGTTACAAGAAGAGGATAGCATTCTTGAGAGAACCACACACATGCACTTGGACACAAGCTCTAGTGATACTATTCCCATGTGCAGCTGAATGGCTCATGGAGACGGGAGTCACCAACAAATCGCATAGTTTTGAAAAGTAAAATACAACTACAATTTTGAGTGCCTTGATTCAATCCCTTCGCCTCATTCCATTGTACCTTCTTTCACATTATCATACTAAGGATGGATCCATTATTAGATCCCCACAACACTAAAGTTTCTTACTGTACAATAATAATGAAAGTGAAATTTATAGGTTTACACTTTTTTTTTATATATGTTGTGACATTATTTAGTGAAATTTATAAGGTTTATAGGTTTTGTTTAATATGTTGTTACATTTTTAGTGAAATTTAAATTTATAGGTTTTTTTTTAATATGTTGTGATATTATTTAGTGAAATTTATAAGGTTTATAGGTTTTTTTAATATGTTGTGACATTATTTAGTGAAATTTATAAGGTTTATAGGGTTTTTTTAATATGTTGTGACATTTTTTTTAATGAAATTTATAAGGTTTGTAGGTTTTTTTTCAATATGTTGTGAAATTTTTTAGTGAAATTTATAATAAATTAATATCTATAATGTATAACAATTATTTATTCTGAATTAGATTTGAAAGGATATTTTAGTTAATTTTTATTATTATTTATTATTTAAAAATAAAAATAAAAAAATTATTATAAATTTAATCTTTTCATAATGTGAAAAAGGTAGACAAAGAATGCTTTGGCAAAGATGAATATATGAAAGGTAGATGGCTGCAACTATGGCTACAATGGAGGATGGAATGTTGCAACAATGGAGGACGGTTTGCTTAGTAAAGTGCAGTTAGTTTTTACTACAGGTTTTTAGGGTTTTGATGGGAATGTCTATCGTCGGTTGGGCATATTTTGTCCTATTTTTTACTTGTGCCTAGTTTTATCTAGGTTTTGAGCTAACTCGGCGTTTTATATTGGTCAGCTCTCGTCGTCGTATTTTTTTATGCCGAGCCTTGTCGTCTTTCTGTAGCTCGTCCTTGTTTCTGGCGGGTCTTAAGTATTCTTTATTGAAGGCTTTTAAGAGTTTTTTATGTCGAATGCGCTAGCATCTGTTATGGATTCACCTTTCTTTTTTTGGAGTTAGTGGCATTTAACTCCTTCTTCGCCCTAAGGTTCTCCCTGTCACTTCTCTTTATTTTTGGTCCTAGGTGACGCAGAGATAGCCACCTCTCATAACTGTTACGGCCTTGGTTCCTATTTCGAGGTGGTCGAGGTGGCGAATCCTCATTAAAAATGACAGAAGCTGAAGTAAACGCCTTAATGAGCTCCGTGGACGAGACATTTTGGAAACAAGCGGGATTGATTACTGAGGCTTTGGAGAAACAACCACCTCTTGCTAAGCTCCACCCTCATGACCAGATTCTTAACAAACCTTCTTCCAGTTTCATTGTTCTGCATTACTTTGTTTCTAGTCCATAGTCCCTGGTTGGAGCTTGTCGTACTGGTGGGAGTAAGCCTCCTACTACTGGACAGAAGTGAAGCATTCCATTTTCTAGTTCTACAACTCAGTAAACACTGCGTTCTCCACTAGCTTTCAGACAAACCTTGGAAATCAAACAAAGTAAAACATCAGTTCATCCTCGGCCCCAACATTGGGCTTGAGGACGCTTGCGTGATGGCTTTGTACACCCTCGTCGGCAAGTTCTCTTACCGTAAGTTAGTGAAAGTCTCACTGATCTACTGGGTGGATATTACTTGGAAGCCCCTCTTAGGTTACTCACCTGAGATTATTTATCTAACGCGGGGTTGGTTCGGTTTCAAGTGTCGTACCCCGGAGGACACTTCTCTCATTCTGGATTCTATGTGGGTGGTGCATGGAAGAAGTATCATGTTGAAGCGTTGGCGTGTTTCTTTTGACCCATCAAAGGAGTATTTTCAACTCTGACACCTGTGGGTGATTTTGTTAGGTTTACCGCTTCAATGGTGGAACAAGCGGACTCTCACAGAGATAGCCAATGGGCTTGGTCATTTTCTAGCGGTTGATGAGGAGGCTCTTCTTGCGGGGGATAAGTGTTTGTGTCGCGTCTTAGTGGAGATAGACATTCATGCGGGTCTTCCGGAGGCGGTTGAACTGGAGTGGCGGGGGTTAATTCGAACATAGCCACTTGATTTTCTGAGGGTTTCGTTCAGGTGCACCAGATGAAGACAAACGGGTCACCTCTGTCACGACTGTCTAGGAACCTATACAGACGACTCTTCTTCTGAGTCATCGTTGCTACGACAACCTGCTAGCTCTGATCATCTGGAAGTTTCTTCGAGTGGCTGGAATGTTCGTTGTCATGGTGATGCTTCACCCGAGGCAGACATGACTGACAATAGTTTTACTGATAAGCTTAAATCTCTTTGTTCGTCCCTCTACTTTTCTCTCACTTCTTGGGAACGTTCTTCTTTGGACCACTCTTTTGGTAGGGACACTCCTCCTATACTTTCAGAAACCCCAGCCGAGTCATCAGATATGGACTCTTTACCAAACTTGTTTCCAGGCAGGCACCAAATCCCCCGGGGGGGTCAGTCTCAGCCTCAAAGCGTTCTTATTACCTATGTGATTCCCTCACCTTCTGTCATGAAGGTTTTGGGGCTACCCGTGGGTGTTTCGAGTTTATCCACAGACATGGGGATTTCTTTTCTTGCTAGGGAGAGGGACCGGGCAGGGAGATTTTATGCTCAAGATTCATTAGATATGGACTTATGTATGGCTTATCTTACGGGGGAACCAACAATTTCGTTTCTCAAGGAGACTAAAGTGACCCTTCACTCTTATGTTCAGGATCTTAGACGCACGGTGGGGTTAGGAGCGTTGACTAGGGGGGACTGTAGCCTTTCTGCGGTTCTTGACTCACTTGTTCTAGCTTTACATGAACTTCCGAAGCCGAAAGCATTGCAAACTTATAAAGGAAAAGAACTTATCAATTATGTTTCTCTCGAGGCTCATACTAGTACCTCTTAGGTTTCCTGGGCAGACCCTCCTACTATGGGGTCAAAGGGTTTTGTTTGGTCGAAGGGATTAGGATGTGAATTACCACCCATTAAAACTCATAGTGCTCGCAAACGAGCGAAGGTTTGTAGTAAGGAGCGGGTTCTGTTTTCTTCTTCTGATTCCGAACTTGGGGCGCTTAGAGGCATTAAATCCCTAGCATGCCTTAAATCATGATCATGTTGTCTCTAAACATAAGGGGAGTGGGGGGTTCCCAAAAACTTGCCTCGGTTCGTCGTCTTTTATTTCAGCACCAACTGGAGATTCTTTTCTTTCAAGAGACCTTAGTGGACGAGTTTAGAGCTCCTTCTTTTATCACCAGGCTCAAACCTGATTGGCACTCGACAGTTGTAAGTTCGGTTGGAAGATCGGGGGGTCTTTTAGTTGCTTGGGACCCCGAAAAGTTTGATTTGAGACCTTATATTTGTTGTGGTGGGCTACTGTTGATAGGTTTCAGTTTCAAGCTAAAGGTTCAGCTTTCTTTTCTCAATGTCTACGGACCATGTACTCACAGGAAATCGTTCTGGAAAAAGGTAAAAGATCGAGATCTTTTCTCACAACAGAATTTGATAGTCGTTGGTGACTTCAATTTCACTTTATCGAAACGGGGGAGTTGGGGCTCTACTGGTCACTCAGATCCTTTGGCTCTTTTCTTAAAGGATATTTTCTCAGAGGGTGGTCTGGTAGACATTCTGTCGGATGTTGTGCTACCTACGTGGCGGAATGGGCGTAAAGGAGAGGATAGCATTCAAAAACGATTGGACAGACATTTTGTTTCAACCGACCTACTAGGGAAGGTGACAAAGTATCGGGCCTGGGTGGCGTTGCCCTATGTATCGGACCCGGCCCTATCATTCTACAACTTGATGACGCCTATCAATGAAATTGTTACCCTTTTAAACTAAATATGAGATGGTTGTGAGAGGAAGAGTTTCCTCGTATTGTTATGGAAATTTGGCAGGATCCAAAGTTTCTACAAGAGACAGGCCATCAAAGAAGACTGGTGTGGAAGATAAAATGCCTAAAATTGGAAATCAAGAGATGGAGCAAGAACTTTAAAAAACTTATGTCACAAAAATTGGATGAGTTAGAGGAGGAACTTCAGACTTTGTATCAAGTTTCCCTTACGGATCTGACGAATATGGGGATATCTGATCGAATAAAGAAAAAGGAAGGCGAGAGACACCTTTTACTTAAGGATGAGGAATATTCTTGGCGACAGAAAAGCCGAGCCATTTGGTTAAATTGTGGGGATCGCAATACTAAGCATTTTCATCACTATGCAAGTGATCTAAAAAACCGCAAACAGATATGGGAATTACTTTTAGAGACGAGTCAGAAACTACTGGGTCAGCAAGATTTAAAGAGGAAGCAGTAAAATATTTCAAACATTTGGGCACGATAACAGGTATTATCAACGAAGACCAGAGTTCAGTTTCCAATCTTTATCCTTCTATGGTGTCGGAGGAAGATGCTTTGTTGATGGAAAAACCATGCACTATGGTAGACCTTCTAAATATTTTTAAGGATTTCTCAAGAGATAAAAGCTCGGGCCCAGATGGTTGGACAATGGAGTTTTTCCTCCACTACTTTGATCTAGTGGGTGAGGATATTCTTGGCATGGTCAAGGAATCGAGGCAGGCGAGAGAATTTATAAAATCTTTAAACACCACCTTCATAGTTTTAATTCCTAAAGGAAATAAGCCATCAACATTTGGAGATTATCGACCTATCTCCCTTTGTAATTTATGTTACAAAATCATTGCAAAATTGTTGGCAAACAGATTGAGGCCTATTCTATCCAAAGGTCTAACAGAAGAACAATTGGGCTTTTTACATGGAAGGAAAATCCTCGATGCGGTGGATACGACACAGGAATGCCTCCACAACATCAAACAAAAATATCAAAAGGCTTTAATCTTAAAGCTTGATCTAAGAAAAGCTTATGATTTAATCAATTGGGATTTTCTGAGGATGATTCTCATCAAATCCGGCTTTAGTCTAGCCTCTACAAGATGGATCATGAGTTGTGTCACTTTGGTCTTGTATGCAGTCTTAATCAATGGCGAACCATCTTCATTATTTCATAGGGGTAAGGGCCTCAGACAGGGTTGCCCACTATCATTTCTCCTCTTCATTTTGATTATGGAAAGCCTGAGTATTCTCATTAAAAAGAAGAAAGAAGTTGGCACGCTGACGGGCATAAAGGTTTCAAGAATCACTAGGATTATACATCTCCTCTTTGTTGATGACATGTTGATCATGTCACAAACCAGTGTAGAAGAATGGATTGTGATAGTTGACATCCTGAAAAAATTTCAAAATGCCATGGGTCTTCAGATTAACGAAGACAAATCAAATTTCCACTCGACGGGTATGGAGGAGGAGGGATTGTTGCCTTTTAAAGCACTTTTTCCATATCTCTTTGAGCCTATTAATACATGCTTCAGGTACCTGGGCTTTTACTTAAATCCTAACTGCTATAAAGTTGAAGACTAGAGGTGGTTACTAAAGAAATTCGAAAAAAGAATAGACCATTGGTGCAACCGATGGATTACTCTCGGTGGTCGTCTAGTTTTGATAAAGGTAGTATTGATGAGCCAACCTGTCTATTTGATGTCAATGGTTGTTATTCCAACCTCAGTACTCAAAAAATTGAGACAGATGATCTATTCTTTCCTGTGGTCGGGGTGTAAGGAAAAGAAAAGTCTCCACCTTTGCAATCGGGATAGCAAAGCGAGGCCAAAGAAAGATGGAGGATGGGGGATAAAGAATTTGGCATGCTTCAATAAAGCATTGGTGGAAAAAACGATGTGGTGTGGTTTAATTACTGAGGGGATATGGCAAAAAGTCATAAAAGATAAATATTTTCCATACGTGTCAGTATCAAGGTGGTTTAGATTGGATTTTAGAGCTCAGGGGGAATCTTATCCAGTATGGAGAAACCTTTTAAAAATGAAGCCACTTTTAGATCATTGGCTCTGTTGGAAGGCGGGTAATGGGGTGTCTATTCATGCTGGCGGGTATCAAATTATGGGTTTAGGATCAAATTCTTTTATGTCACAAGCTCTCGTGACTACCCTAAAACACTGTGGGATAACTTTTTTTTATCAAGCAAAGAACTCTACCTTGCCTACGCCTCAAACCTCTTATTGGAAAGATGCAAATCAGATTGGTTTATTCGGTGATCTAGCATAGGAATGGGAACAGTGCAGAAGGGCGCTAGCTAGTGCGAGTATTCACGAAGTCCCTTCAGAGGACAATTTAAGGTGGTCGGGCGGTGACGGATCGAGTTACCCATCTATCAAAAATTTATATAGAGCATTGTCTGATAGTATGTGGGCTCCAGCTTCCAGGGGATGGGCTTATAAGCTTTGGAAATGGCTTCTGCCTCTAAAACTGAAACTATTTTTTTGGATGCTCCTAAAAAATAAAATACTTACTTGGGATGTTATGCTAGCTCGCGGCTGGGAAGGCCCGAGCTTTTGCATTTTGTGCAGATGTAATCAAGAGTCAGTTTTCCATTTGTTTCTTTCATGTCCTTTCACTCGATAGGTCTGGTCTTTCTTAGCAGGAATCCTCAATACTAAGTTAACCTGGGTGGGTCAATCTATGGATGAATGTCTCACTTTATTCGATGACCAACATCATTCCTACATTACTCTCCCAACAACTGTGTGTTGGTGCATATGGTTAGAAAGAAACAATCTTCTCTTCGATTTCAGATCGACCATCCCGCAAATGGTAGCTACAAAGGTGATGTTGTTTTATAATGCTAGTAAGGAAACACAACTGCAAATTTTCACCTCCATTATCAGGGATCCACCTCGGCTTCAAAAGAATTGGGATGGTTTGATGGCGCAGCTACTGGGGACGGTCAAAACAACGGTGTTGGTGGAGTCATTTGTTACAATCAAAGCTATATTATTAAATGGACTTTCAATACTGGTGCAGGTACCAACAACAGGGCGGAGCTTATGGGAGTCTGGACCACACTTTTTTTATCAAAAATCTTCAACATTCAGATTCTTCAAATCATTGAGGACTCAAAGCTGGTCATCGATTGGTGCAATGTCAGGGGCAGTCTCCATAGCCTTGCGTTGGAAGGGTGGCGATATCGTATAAAGAGGCTCCGTACTCATTTCACCAGTTTATCTTTTCATCATACCTATCGAGATTTCAACAAGGCAGTAGATGATCTTTCCAAAAGATCGAGATCACAACGGGAAGATTGTTTACACTCTGTGGGTTGATAACGAACCAGGCCTTACTAGATCCATTATTGTTTTCTAATCTCTCCTTTGTATGCTCTTGGATGTTTTGAATAGAGATTTTTTTGTTTTCTTACTGTTATGGATATTTGCACCAGGGTATCCTTTTTGATGTCCTCGGCATATAGTACCGGTATGTTGTTTTGAAGAATAGTTTTTTAGATTGTAATGGTTGTCTCGGCTTGATATTAAGATCAACTCTTATTGTAAGAAGTGATCCAATGCTATATATTTTATATTAACTAATATAAAAAGCAATTTTCTTGACTGAAAAAAAAAATAAAAAAAAATAAAAATAAAAAATTATATATGAGAAGGTAGATGAAGAATTTTTGCAGTATGAGAAGATACATAAAAAGTATTTTGTAGCAGAATAATTCAAGAAGATGTAATCACTTTTTTGTAATTGTGTACACACTCAAAACCTATACATTAATATAATCAGATTTTTTTGAGAAGGGGTTTGCCTCTTCTCAAAGCCTTCAAGGATAGCCATGGCCAAAGCTATCTTGGAGGAGTCTCCTATGGTTATGTTTTTGTTATTGTTTGACTTTTTAGTCTTTCAAATTTTAATTTTATTGGTTTTTAAAAACATTTTTTTTAAATAATAATTCAATAATAAATATGATATTTAAAAAGAGTGTTTAAAATTTTGTTTTGTTGCTCAAGAATAACCATTTTCTAAAATAATGTCAACTAATGCCGATCCATATTGTACTGGTTATAAAATCAGAACCTTGTACACAAAAATTTTGTTGTGGATTCAAAGTTAGCGATGTTGCTAACTATTTTGTTGGTTCGCCGAATCTGGGGCGACTCTAACTTGGAACCTGTGACAAAGATTAACACAAAGAGACAACAATTCCCCTTCACGCCTTCACTGTGGTATTTAATCATTCCAGTATAATAATAGAGAAGAAGAAATGTGAGTAGGAACAAAACGAATAAAATGAGACAGGTTCATAAAACTTAAGAATTTTCTTACTCGTTCTCTCTTGACTTCACACTCTAACCAGGTCGATCTACAACCCCTCCTTGCTGCAACAAATAACTCAACCAAACCCCTCCTTGCTGCAACAATTAACTCAACCATTCTGACGCCCAAACATTTGATCTCAACATTTTTCAAGATGATAACCGTTTTCCAATGTAATTCAATTACCCGTGCAGAAGTTCTCACAAATTCTGATATTTTTTTATTGAGAGGAATGAGGATATACATCAATGAAAAGTTAGATTCCTTACTTAGGTCTCGTGGACCTTTACAAACTCTCTCATTTCTCACACATATTAGACACGATATTTTCTCCTAGTAGAGTTCTTTTAAATACAATAATAACCAGATCGATCCATACTATGGATTCCATAGGATCGAATCTGACCAAAAATACACTAAAATTAGCTCATAACAACCCGATTTTGATCATGAAAGATAGAATCAGATCCACATATCTATCCTAAACTATCTAACTCTTCAACCTCCTACATAAATTAAACAAAACTATTACATCCATGGAAAAATGACTTATTCTTCTAGAACATACTATATTATTACAACTTAAGGAAATAATTAAAACAATTACAACGAGGAAACCACATTTTTAAGACTAGATATTAAATCGATTTTGGAAGATGCTCCTGAATCATAAAAGTAATGTTTTCGCATAATAATTTTATAATCAAAAGTAGTATCAAAAAACTAATATGCATAACATTGTTTTTATGGTTTTTAATTTATAATCTATTTAATTAATTTATATATACTCAATCTTATATATAAATTAATTAAATAGATTAAAACCAATCTAAGGTGCTTCAAATATTCTTCTTCGGACTAATTGTAGACCAGAATATCATCAAGATAAACTATGAAAAACTTGCCTATGAATTCTTTGAGTATTTCATTCATCAACCTCATAAAAGTGTTAGGGGCATTGGTATGTCCAAAAGGCATTACCAGCCATTCATACAATCCATTGTTTGTTTCAAAGGTCAATTTCCATTCATCCCCTTCCCTAATTTTGATCGGATGGTACCCAATTTTCAAATCTAACTTTGAAAAATACTTAGCACCACTCAAACAATCCATCAAACCATCAATTCGGGGTAATGGAATGTTGATATTATGGTAGTTGCGGGAGGTATTAACCTCCACTTGTAACCTTTGACGAGACTAGAATATTATGGGAAGCAAGAGAAACCCTAAAGCCTTGGATAATAAGCATGGAAGACAAGTCGAATTAATAAAATAATTAATATTGAGTTATTATCCCCCAGGAAGAGAAGTCGACCTAGTCAGTTAAGATGGAGCAGTATAAATAGAGGTCGCTAGAGCTCATTTGTGACTCACTCACTCATGACTGCATAAGGACAAGAAGTGTGCATGAGTGAAGGAGAACTACAACTGTTGCAGTAGTGACTTTGCCTTGGGTTATTGGTTTGGACTTTCTGCTTGGTCTTTGGTTATCCTTGCTTGGTGCGCTAGCCTTGGTTGGCTATTGGTCTGCTACCGGAATTATTCTGCCTATCAAGGTTAAGGTGATCACGGATGGCCTTTGTGCCTATGGTTAGCTGACATTATTGCTATATTGTCTACGGTTAAAGGAGAACACCCATTTTTCTAATAAGTTATAGGCCCACACCTCCTTCATCCAGTCTAACCACTGGAAGGAAGCTAAGCCATAATATTATCAAGATCATTGAAGAACTGCCTCTAGGGTTACTGGCAAGTGTAGTTATTGAATCACTATCGCTAGGGTTACTAGCAAATGCAATTGCAAACCCTAAAACCTCTTTCCCAACACCTTATGATGGAACACTTTACTTAAGGAGAGGATATTCTAGTGTGCCTTAGTCTAGCGCACATATTGGAACTCTCAGAAGCAAAAAACATCAAGGTTGAGATTTTGGGTCAAAATCAACGTTTGACCAGTCCAAGTCAATGTTTGACCAGTCAAAGTCAAATTCTAACCAATTATCAGTCAACATAAATCATGAATGAAAAGACAGATCATCTACACTATTCATCTCTTATAGGAACTCTTGAATATGACATGTGGATAATTGATAGTGGAGCTTCCAGGCATATGGCAGGAGACCAGGTCAGACTCTCCAATCTGAATGAAAAGAAGACATCCTACAAGGTAGAACTTGGAGACAAGAACACCTATCCAGTCAAAGGAATTGGTCGAGCCTTCATCAAATTGAAATTAGGTAACAATGTTCATTTGAGTAATGTCTTATATGTACCTAGTTTAGAAAAGAGTATTGTATCTATATCTTTCCTATAAGACAAAAGAAATAGAATAGCCTTTGTAGATGGTGAAGTACTATCTTGGTCTAGAGACTCCAGCATAGAGAATGCTAGAGTTATTGGAACTTGTGAAGGCAGATTATACATACTACTAGAACGTAATGATGAAGCTCTTGTACATGATGAAGTCAATCCTAGTGAAATTTGTCATAGAAGATATGTTCATCTTAACTATCAAGCATTACCTTTCCTTGAGAAAATGGTTGAAGGAATATCGGAACTACAATCTACACATGAAGGAATTTGCAGAGGATGTGCACTTGGTAAAAATGGTAAGCCATTCTCAAGTAGCAATAATAGATCTAAGGAAATCCTATATCTAATACATTTATATGTGTGTGGTCTGATGCCATTCAAATATCTAGGAGGTTCTCTTTATTATGTAACCTTCATAGATGATTACTCAAGAAAGACTTGGTTATATCTCTTGAAGACAAAGGATGAAGTTTTCATCAAGTTTCAAGAATTCAAAGCAGAAATAGAAAACCTCATAAGCAAGAAAATCAATACTTTGAGAACAAATAATGGAGGAGAATACACATCCAAGGAATTTGTTTCCTTTTGCAAATCAACAGGGATTAGGAGGGAGCTAATTGTTCCTCATAATCCTCAACAAAATGGTGTAGCATAAAGGAAGAATAGATCCATTGAGGAAACCATGAAGGCACTAATGAACAATCAAGGTTTATCCATGTATTTATGGGGAGAAGCAACCATGACAGCAATATATGTTCAAAACAGAAGTCCCCGCCGCATATTGAAGGATATGATTCTAGAAGAAGCCTTCTTAGGAAATAAACCTAATGTGGAACACTTAATAATCTTTGGGTGCCATGTTTACATTCATATCCCCAAGGATAAAAGGAAGAAACTAGAACCCTCGAGAAAGAAGGGCATATTTGTTGGATATAGTGAATCCTCTAAAGCCTACAGAATCTATATTACAGAACAACATAAGATTGAAATCAGCATAGACATAACCTTCAATGAGAAGATGGCTTTCAAGAAATATATAGAAGAATCCATGGAAGAAGAAGAATATGAAGAGCCTAAAGAAGAAAGCGCATGTCTTAAAGAAAGTCGGAATGAAGAACCAGAATAACTTGATCATCTGATGCAAACATGTGAACCTATTGAATCAGTCATTGTACCCAATACTAGAAAATTTCCATCTTGTCTTGAAGTCTCAAAGCTCCAAGTGCCACTTTCAGAGAAAGCAAGAAGCCCAAAATATTCTTCAACTATGCAACATGTATGACAAAACTTATAAATGAAGAGCCCACCACATTTGAAGAAGCAGCTCGGAATAAATAGTGGAAAGAAGCCATGACAAAAGAATACTAGTCTATCATGAAAAATGATGTGTGGGAAATCATGCCTAGACCCAAGGAAAAATCAGTGGTAACTTCAAAATGGGTCTATAAGATCAAACATGCAGTAGACATAAGCATGGAAAAATACAAGGCAAGGTTTGTAGCTAGAGCGTTATCCTAGAAGGAGGGAGAATATTATGACAAAACCTTTGCTCATGTTGTCAGAGATACTTATATTAGATCCATTATGTCTCTTGTTTCTTCCATGGGATGGAGTCTAATGTTGGAAGATTGGTTGTTGTCATTGATGTCAACCCTAGCCATTCGCTTTTGGACCCCACAGTTGATCGAAGTATATAGACATGAAGGAAATTACACATGACGATATAAAACCCATGGATGGATAGTATAAGTCATGTCGCTTCCGATGGTATGTGGCACGTCATGTGGATCCTCACGATTGAGGAGAAATGAATTTTTGAAGATGACAATGTGAATTGAAGCAGAAACTACATGTCGGCCCTAATGTTAAAACTAAGTGACATAAAGGGTAGAAATACATCTCATTATACATTCAACACACACAATTTTATTAATGAACAAGGAGATACAAGTCAAATTTCTGAGGAAATTGGAAGTAAAGAAGTCTGAATTTCAAGGGAGGATGAAGTCTTTTGTTGATGTGTTCTAAGGTATGTTATTTACAGGTCATCTTACCATTTTATCTATAACTTTGTTTCTAGAACGATTCAGATGGTGAAATTCGGAGGCTATTGAGAAGATATATCTAGGTACTTGTGGTAAAAAATTCATCTCTTATTTGCTATAATTTTGGAGATACACCCTGTGGAAGATAGGGTTTTTGACTAGTCCTGAAGCTAGTCATAAACAAGTGTTCCGGGTAAAATAGTCATAACGTCTTCATAGAGAATCCAAATGAAGTGAGACCAATTGAATTGGAAAGAGTACGGGGTTTATTTTTTTGTGTATGAATTTCATAATCTGATGTTAAATATTTATCACGGGGAATTCTATACAAGTTCTCTCTCCTGAATAAACCATAATTGAATAAGGTTTACCATTTTCTCTATAACTCCTTTTCTGGGAGGATTCAAGGAGTGAAACTTGGAGGAGTTTCAGAAATACATTGAGTAATATTATCTATAGGATCAAAGTATTCCAAGAAGTGAAGAATTTCATAAGTTGAAGAAGTCTCAAGAAGCATTATTAGGCTCTATGTGATGGTTGGTTGATGGTGATAATTTAATGTAAAGTTTTATTATCTCACATATATTCTTGGGTGGAATGAAGGGGAAAGGATGGAGAGGTCAACCCTCTCTTGATATTGGAGGATTGTATCTTCCTTTTGGATTTTTTTCCCTCCCTTTATATTTGGAAGCTATAGCTACCTTTGGAAGTCATTACTTCCTTTGAACAATAATACATGATTACTTCTTATACATTGTGCATGGTGTATTGGTGTATCTCTTATACTATAATTCATTATTCATTGGATGGTTTTTAATGTTGATTGGATATAAATTGAATACATGATCTGATTGAAGTACAAGTTCAAAAATACTAGTTTCTCTAAATA
>ML779531.1:908405-929592 GCA_009831015.1 Picea engelmannii
TCATATATGACAATTTGTTTCCAAGAAAACGTATTTTTTTTTTGAGATAAAAAAAAAATATAATACTCAGGTGCTCTAGGCACAATCCAAAAAGTATCATCAAAAGATAGATCTCTTTAGAATGTTTCCCTAAAGATTCATAAAAATCCAGAACTTTCATAATATCACATATACAATCTATTAGGTCAAAATATTAGAGTTTAGTGTACCCATGTATTGACTAAATACAGGTTCAAAAGGAGTTTAGAAATCGTTCAATGAAAATTGTTGTAAAATCATTGTTGGTCATCTTGTACTTCTTCCAAGGAACCATAAATATCATATACATGAAATCCCTCCTATGAGAGATGATCTACAGACATATTGTGTTCTCTATATATATGAGTATAACTGACCCAAACAAACAGATTAGATATTGCCTTTAATCAATATACTAGTGGAAGGAGATAATTATTTTGTACTTGGAGACTTACTTTCATTCAATTAATGACCATATATGAATCACCCATGACCTGAAGCTTATCAATCCCTTTGTCCAAAGCTAATTTAAGTAAGTAAAATAAGGCCTTTAATTCCCCTTGATTATTTTTTCATCTTCCTACATTACCTTTGACTTGAATTATGTGTGTCTCTACAAGATAAAGAATGAAGCTAATCCCACAAATATAATATAATTATTGACAAGCCCCATCAAAATATCCCCATGCTAAATATTTGTCCTCATGTATCTCTGATAGAATTATTCATGATTTAACCTTTGGAATAACCTTATAATATGAAATTAAAGCATCAACTTGGGAAACTACTTGAAATGTAGGCATCATCCTTTCTTCAAAAAAATAGAGTGTTTAGCTATCCATATTCCCCATAGAACCAAAAATGTGATTTCCCTAAAGCACTTTAGATCACGATGAGTAAACCAAACATTAAGACATACAATGCAAGAAAAATCACAATGCAAGAACAAGTGTGAAGGGTTTTCCTCACTGGTTCTACAAATTAAATAAATTCTTGGACCTACTCTATTCATTTTTTGGAGGGATTTCGATGTTAAAACTTTATTTTTCAATATGAGCCACGTAAACAAATTACACTTGGGAGGGGCTTTAGCTTTCCAAATCTTTTTCCACCGCCATTTATTATCACCTAATCCTACTCCAAAAAGAGCTCAGTATCCAAGACTAGGGGTATAATCTCCCCTTGTTCCATTCAGATCCCATATTAATTGATCAGGGAAATTGGTCAATATTATATGTGCCTTCTTTAGTTCTGCTAAAAAGTGATCCCACCTTTCGGCCAAATTTCCTCTTAGACCAAGATCGATTTCCTTTCACCATTCTTGAAACCATAGGGATGTGCCATTTGGGTTCTCAATCAAATTAAGTGTACATATTCCAATTACCTGTAGGTGTTCTATGATTTCATCGAGGAGGAATATGTATCTATCACAGCACATTATTGCATCTTCCCCCACTCTTACTTGTGATCCATCTCCCACTCACCATGTCAAATAAGAGCCTATGAAGGAAGGATAGTGTAATTTCCTTCCACTTGTTGGATAAATTAACTGTACTCGTCCTTTCCTTTATAATCGATTCCAAAAGACTCCCTAGAGAAATGTATTTATGTATAAGAATCATTTTCCATGAGCTCTACTTTGTGATGAAATTCCATAATGATTTTTCTACTGGATATTTACTAATATATCACTCGCACGCACACACACACACACACACACGATATATATATGACACACACACACACACACACACACACACAGACATATGAAAAAAATGCATACATATACATGTTATGATTTCAAAAATTATTATTATTATTGTTATTCTCATTACAATATTAAGACATGTTAGAAAACCAGGTTAACTTCACATATATTGAACACATTAAGAAAAATATTCACACACAGATCAAAGATCAATACATCGATTATCATGTGGTTAAAAAATCTCAAAGAGACTTTCTTGTAAAGAAGAACGAGTGAGCCATTGAGGTTCCTCACGAGAGCTTGAGAGGGTTGCATCCAAGCAAGCAGCCATGATTTCCCATGGGGATGGGGAGCCTTCTCCCACCCCTCCGATCACTGTCGATGAAGCCTTCAGACGGTTGATCAATCCAATGGTAAAGAAAATGGCAGCTCCCTCAGTGCCGAAATTCATCAAGAAACTCAAAGCTATTCCGAAAATCGACCTTCCAGAAGAACAACCCATTAAAATCGCCCTGGCATTAGCTGAAAGAGGTATGGTCAGGCAGCTTATGGGACTTTGGCCTCTGCAAAAATAACAGATGATTGGATCCAAAGAAATTGGAGGCCCCACCTCAAGAACAATGTGACCTGCTACGATGTTGGAAGGGGCTTCTTCATTTTCGAATTTATCTCTAAACAAGACAGAGATTTAATCTTCAGGAGTGGTCCTTACTTCATGGGGACCCAGATCCTGTATCTCAACAGATGGACGCCAAATTTTGATCCAATAGTAGATGTACCAAAAGAAGTACCAGTCTGGGTCCGACTTCCCAACTTACCGATCCATTGTTGGAACTTTCAATCTCTTCAGAAGATCAGAAATGGGCTAGGTCGCTTCATAGACAAAGCAGACAATAAAGCCTAGTATACATATGCAAGGATCTGTGTAGAAGTGGATCTGGAAGTCAGGCTGCATGAAGCTGTAAATCTCAAGGTGGAGAACTAGCACCATTATCAAAAATTGGATTACGAGCACCTCTCGTTCAAATGCAAGAACTGCCACGAACATGGCCACTTCCAAAAAAATTGCCCAAAGGCCCAACCAGAAAACAAAGAACAAGGAGAAGGATGGTAGAAGGTCAAGAAGGGAAAATAAGCCATGAAGCCATCGGAGAAGAAAAGCATAGGGCCTCCATAGAAACCCCAACCAAACCCAAACCCTAAGGAGGTGTCGAAAGAAGGATCCACCTTTGGGATCGCCATCGGGGTAGAGGAAATCCAAGTGATAGAAGAAATTCAAGAGAAAGAGCCTGAAAAAATCATCGATCAACCACCGTCAAAGGAAGTCGAGAAGGAGAAAGAAGTAGAGGAAGAGTACATAAGTCTGGACTCATACTTAGGCGGATCAGAAGACGGAGGAACCTATTCAAGCAACTCCTAAGCTACACCGATAAAGCCTACTAGGGGGCGGAAATCCAAGAAAAAAGAGAGAGAGGAAAAAACCTACCGGGATGTGCATCAAGGCTCTCAACAGATGCTCAAAGGAATGATAAACACCAGATCTATAGAAAAGAAAGACCCGGCTCCAAAAGGAGCCACACCCCCACCAAGGTAAATAATGAAATACAACTCCTAGAATTGTAGAGGAATCGGAAGCAATCTGAAAGAGGAAGCCTTAAAATACATTGTTATAATGTATATGCCCGAAGTTCTTCTCATCCTTGAGACATAGTTGGAGGACTCGGTCCTTCTTCAAGCAAGTAAACTTTTTTGGGAAAAAGGTCAAGCCAAAGAAGTAAGTTTCTGAGGAGCATCAAGAGGACTCGCCACCCTCTGGGACACCTCCAAGTACGAGATAACGTCTGAAGAATGCAACATGCATTGGATCTTCACCAAAATTCTCCACAAAGAGTCAGGCCATCAAGTAAGTCTTTTTAATTTGTATGTTCTGGTTTTGTTTTCAGAAAAAAGATTATGTTGGGACACCTTAAATTCTTTCCTCGGTATGCACAATCCAAAGAATGTAATCATTGCAAGAGACCTTAACCTAACTCTCGCTGCTAATGAAAAGAAAGGTGGGTCCCCTGTCAGACATCCTGCAAGAGAATGGGTGGAGGATATCATGATAGACTGGGATCTAGAGGATATCAAGCCCACCAAGGGGAAATACATGTGGTCAAACAATCGGATAGGTCCTAGACATATAGAATCTAGGCTGGACAGATTCCTTATTCAATCCACCTTCCTCACCCTTGGCCTCTCTATCGCCTCAAAAATCCTTCCAAACTATGTTTCTGATCACAACCCTATCCTTTTGGAGCTCTCATTTGAAAAAAAACTTGGCCTAATTCCTTTCAGATTCAACCCCCTTTGGATTCAGCAAGAAGGTTTCCAGAATATAGTCTCTCAAGCCTGAAGCAGACAAATCCAAGGCTCCCCCTTCTTCGTCTGGGAAGAGAAACTAAGAGGCCTCAAATCAGATCTGAAAAGTTGGGCCAAGTCCCTCAAATCCCCTACTTCCAGAAGGAGAGAGGCATGGGAAGGCCTTGAGACTCACCAGATGGTTTTTGAGGACTCCGTTGTCACCCAATCTCTATTATCCAGAGAAGAGGACCTTCAAAAAGAGATTCATATAGCATGTAGACTGGAGGAGGAATAATGGAGGCAAAAGTCCAGAAGTCTTTGGTTGCAAGCTGGTGACAAAAATACGATCTATTTCCACAAGCAAGCCGAAGCTCGGAAGCAATTAAAGTCAGCCAAGGAAATTCAGTTTCAAGATCAACTGATTAAAGACTTTGTTGGGATCAAGAAAGCATCTCACTCCTTCTTCAAGGATTTGTACTCTGCCCCGGATGATATTCCTATCAATACCAACTCCCACCCCCTAGACCTTGTTCCCAAGCTCGTCCATGAAGGGGAGAATATCAACTTAACAGCCTCAATCAGCCTGCTAGAGATTAAAAAATCCCTGGATCGAATGGAAGCAGACAAGGCTCCCAGAACTGATGGCTTCACAGTGAGGTTCTTCAAATCCTGTTGGCCTACCATAAAAGAAGACATGTTGAAAATGGTTAGGAAATCGCATAATTGTATCAAGATCGGTGGCAACACCAATTCATCCTTCTTGGCCCTTATTCCAAAAGAGAAAGGTTCTCTAACCTTCAATAGATTCTGGCCTATCTCCTTATGTAATACTGGCTACAAAATAATCACCAAAGTTATAGCAATGAGGCTTACAAAAATTCTCCCAACCATCATACCTTTGAATCAAGGAGGTTTTATAAAAGGGCGCTATATTTTCAATAATATCATGTTGGTGCAAGAATCCATTCACTCAAGCTTCCAGAGGAATGAAAAAGGCATGGCCATCAAGCTAGATCTCGCCAATGCCTTTGACAGAGTCTGACACGAGTTTTTGTTCACAGTTATGGAGAAACTTGGCATCTCACCAAAATCCACTAGTTGGGTGAAAGTATGCATCGCCTCCCCTTAGATAGCCCCATTGGTGAATGGTCATCTGGTTGACTTCTTCCAGGCCTCAAGAGGCCTTAGACAAGGCTGCCCCCTGTCGCCTCTTCTTTATGCCATCCAAGCCTCGGTGCTCAGCTTCCAGTTGGGCCACTGTCAACAGATCCAATCTTTCTCAGGACTTAGGATGGTTCATAACATTGAAGATATTAACCATGCACAGTTTGTTGATGATACCCTGCTTCTAGGGGGAGAAAGTGTGAACACGATAAGAAGTTTCAAATGTGAGTTATACAGTTATAAAGAGGTTTCAGGCAACAAGATAAATTTCCAAAAAAGTATGATATACGGATGGAACTGCTCCACCAGGTAGATGAATGAAATTTCTAGAATTCTAGACATGGAAGGGTCAGTGGCTTGGGATTCCTTCAAATACCTTGGAATCCTTGTTTTCAAAAAGAACCCTAAATTTTCTCAATGGATGTCGTTGCTTGATAAGTTGAAAAGCAGAATTCAGGCTTGGGGAGCCAACTAGTTAAACACAACTGGGAAGTTGGTTCTGTTGAAATCTATGCTAATCAGTATCCCTATCTATCAATCTTCAATCTTGTTGGCCCCTAAAACCTTCATAAGAAAGATGGTTGGGATGTTGAGAAGGTTTTTGTGGGAAGGGGGGGAACAAAATGAGAGAAAACTCCACTTAGTGAGCTGGGAAAAAGTCAAAAAGCCATTGCTGGAAGGAGGCCTTCAAATTCGGGACACTACCAATCAAAACTTATCTCTGGGCACCAAATTGATGTGGAATATAGTTTCAAGTAAACCCTCCTGGATCAAGAGAGTTCTATGGAAGAAATATTTCCAAGGGCAACGCAAAAGATGCTTAGATCTTCCACTGAGAGTCCCAAAAGGATCCCCAATTTTCATGCTATGTCTAGGAGCTCTGGAGCGTTTCAAGGATAAGTTTTTTTGGATCCCAGGCAATGGAAAATCTATAAAAATATGGGAAGACCAAATCCTTGGAGACCCACCTCTGAACCAGAATGGGGAGCTGGAGAACATTAAAGAGTGGATGCAGAGCAGAAATCTTCTCACTCTGTGGGACATTTCCTGTTGGGGGTCCGACGTGGACAAAAGTTTGGATTCATGGGATCTAGGAGGCTATCCTGAAAACTTAGAAGAAAAAGCATGTAATCTCATCAATTTGCTCCAAGGGAAGTCTCCAATAAATCCCTTAGCAAAAGATAAAAGAGGTTGGGGCTCCACCTCGGGCAGGTATTCGGATGTAGAAGGGTATCATACTCTCCAAGCGTTCCCATATGCTCCTTCAGACCCATCCCTCTAGAAATCTTTGTGGTCCTTCACTTCCATACCAAAGGTTGATTTCTTCACCTAGACTCTGGCACACAAAAGCGTCCTAACCTATTACAACTTAAGGTGGAGGGGATGGGAAGGGCCTTCTAGATTCCCTATGTGCCTGTCGGAAGAGGAAAATGCTGACCATTTGTTCTTGCACTGGCCTTTCGCAAAAGAAACTTGAAATGAAGTTCTGAAATTGGGCCTGGACAGAATTGCCCTGCCAGATAATCTTCAGGACATGCTAAAAAATTGGGCTGCTAGTTCTCCTTTCAGTCTAAATAAAAAAGAGCTATTGAGGACATGTTGGATGTGGATCCCAAAATTCACCTGCTGGAAACTTTGGCTAGAAATAAATAGCAGAATCTTCAGAGACGAAAGTTGCACTTCTTCCAGGGTAGCGATAAAAGCCAGAGCCATGATGGGAGAAGATCTGGAAACTAAATCCAGCCTCAGAAATGCTAGTGCTCTTGAAGCTGAATAAAACCACTGGTTGACTGCTCTATTACCAAATCACCATCTTAGACTGGCACCCACCACTCCTCGAACTGCTACTTGGGAAATTCGGTTGGAGGAGCAAGAGTTCATCAAGTGGAGATTGAATCTGGAGGATCACAGCCATTTCTTCGACGGAGCTTCCAAAGGGAACCCAGGAATAGCCGGTGGAGGGCGAGTGCTCCTGAATCCTTCTGGAGTTATCACTCTAAGTTATGCTTGGGGATTAGGCCAGGACTCCAACAATAGAGCAGAGGCACTTTCTCTGTGGAAGGATCTGAAGCAAGACTTAAGGGAAAACATCAACTCGTTGGTAGTCTTTGGAGACTCAAGAATAATAATCCAAGCAATGATCTCTAAAAACATTCTATCACAGGTTCTTCTAGCTCCATTTCTCAAGAAAATTCAGCTTCTGGTTTCCAATTTCCAAAAGATACGTTTCTTCCATGTTTTAAGGGACCTGAATACCATGGCCAATCTGGAAGCCAAAAAGGGTACACTCATGGGCAAGAGTCACTTATATTTAGATGGGACCGTTTCTCTTTGTCATATTCCCTAATCGACATGGCGTTTTTGACCGATTGGTCTAGAGAAATCCACGTGATCCTGAGATCCTCCCTCTGACAAAGGAATCAAATTCTTTGCATTATCACCCAACTCGTCAGACCAACTGCCATTTCTCAGTGCATATGTGATATCGTATCGATTTAGGGCTTGAGCACATCGTCAACAGAAGCAATGTCCTCCCAAGCCAGATCAAGCAGGATTCTCGTGACCTCGTTGAGGATAAAATCACCTCTCCAGGAAGCAAGAGGCATAGAACGAGCAGCTCCTACTTCGAAAAATTGAACTCTGCTCTGAAACTAAGTGATATTTTTCTGATCTCAAGGATAGTCTCCATGGCATCAAGCTCAAGTCCACCTTTGTCTCTGGAGGAAAGATTGATTGAGTTGCAGGTCGCAATGGCAAAGCTAAAGAAGAGGGTAAAAGAGAAAGACGCAAAATGGGACAAGCTCGTCAAATATCTCTCAGACCTACGAGAGGAGTTCACAGAGGCAAAAGAAGCACGAGACAAGTTTACTGATGCAACTGAGGCACAATTCAAAGATCAAGCAAATACAAATGGTGATTTTGGAAACCAACTGTGCAAGTTGGAAATCAAACTTAAAAGGTTGGCCCGTTCTCAGGTTCTCCCCAAGAATGATGATGATTAAGTAGTTGAACATCCTCCTCCTCTTCGACGATTATATAGTTTTTAATATGTTAATTTTTGTTGTTATCTTTCACAATAGTCTGTTTCTAACTGGGGAACCATCATCTCGGAATTTTGTTACTCTTCCTACCTACCATTCTATGTTTAATAGCTGGTTAGATGAGATGAAGCACCACTCTGTTAAAGTACCCGGCAGCTTCTTTATCGACCACTAATTTCAAAAATATAGTCGTTTATGTCTAAAAAAAAAAATCTCTAAGAGGAAAACAATCCATGGCCACACCTAACATGGCCACCTAAGGAAATATATTAATGAAAAAAGAATAGATTACATGAACATCTATCATAAACTATCATTGACAAATGACCCTCCATATTTTTTAATATAGATCATGTACCAATTGGGTGTTAATTCATGGATCAATACACCAATGTTCATGTGGTTAAAAAAATTTCAAAGAGGAAAAAAATCCATGGCCATAGCTAACATGGCCACCTAAGGCAATATATTAATGAAAAAATAATAGATTACATGAACATCTATCATAATCTATCATTGATAGATGAACCTCCATGTTTTTTAAATAGAGATCATGTACTAATTGGGTGTTAAGCCATGGATCAAGAGTTGTTAATATTGAGGAGGTGTTTGAACAGTTGGATCACCCATATTTAGGACATGATTGTGGCCATCAAATTAGAAAAGTACAAAAACACACTAATATCACTCTTTACTCTAATATTACATTAGACCAAGTTTACCTTAACTAACACCAAGTTTCTAATATCATAGAATCCCTCATTAAGAACAACTTGGGATAATATTTAAGTATTTACAAAGTGACAAAAGGAGAAGGAATGAGACATTATGCCTACCTTCCATTAATGACAAATTCCTGAAAACCTAACATAGACCTAAGTTTTAGGATCTCCACTGCTATGAGGGACTTTGTGAAAATTTCAACAACTTGATCATATGTTCAGCAATAGAGCACTTCAAGGACATGATCCTGAAAAATATTCTTGATGAAGTGAATGTGTATCTCAATGTGTTTGTTATGTTAATGTTGAACTAGATCTTTTCTGAGTTGAATGGCACTATGATTGTCACACCAAGGTGTGGTCTTATACTGCTGCTAGAATCCAAACTATGAATGGATATTTCGAAGCCACATGGCTTAATGACTTGCATGAACTATTTCTCAATACTCAACTTATGTTTAAGATAGAGCAATGGCACTTTTATTTTTATAAGCCCAATGACAAGTCCATAACCAAGGTTGAAAAAATGTCACACGATAGACTTTATATCATCAAGGTCACCAACCTAATCGAAATCTATAAAAACAACTAACTAAGGAGTGGCCACTAAAATATATTGTATGCCAAACTGACTTGTACCTTGGGTATAGAAAAGTATCTATTTTGTAGCTTTCCAATGGATTTCATGGGGTTCTTTTTGTACCATACAACAAGGGAAACAAAAAAGGAGAGGTCAAGGTGAGTATGAGTAACATACAAATGGGTTGTCATATAACTGATGGTACAAAGTAACATCCACTTTGGGGGAGGTATAGGAGGTAGAAAGATTAACTCTAGACTGGAAGGGGGCTACTTTACAATCGTCCATGTGAAAGTAGCGAAGAAGGTCACATGCATACTTAGGTTGGGAAAGACAAATTCCTTTTTGGTTTTGAAAAACTTGGAGACCAAGAAAATAGTGCAAGTGTCCTAAGTCTATCATTCCAAAGTTCTTCTTAAGGCTAGTTTTCACATGGGCGATAAGTTTGGGATTGATACTAGTAAGTATAAGGTCATCAACATAAATTAAAAGTATAATAATATGGTCACCTACTCACTTGGTATGGACATTAGGTAAGAACAGAATCTATAGAAGATAAATTCAAGAAGGAATTAATCCATTTTTTCATGCCAACCCCAAGGAGCTTGCTTGAGGCCATAGTGGGATTTGTTGAGGTTGCATACAAAGCTAGAATCATTTTGAATAAATTTAGGAGGTTGTTCCATATTAATATCTTCTTGCAAATATCCATGCAAGAAGGTATATTCGGCATCCATTCGATGTACCTCCCATCTATATGAAGCTGCAAGGGAAAGAGCAAGGCAAATGGAATTCATTTTGGCAACAGGAGAAAACATTTCATTATAGTCAATACTTTCTACTTGTAAAAATACCTCAACAACAAATGGGGAATTATGTTTTTCAACACTACCATTTGTAGCATACTTATTCCTGTAAACCCATTTGCATCTGACAAGTTTTATACCTTTTAGAAGAGGGACTAGATTCCAAGTTTCGTTCACCATTAAGGAATGAAATTATTCATTCATCACTACATCCCATATTGGATGGTCAGAAGCTTCTATAAATGTTTCTAGATTTTAAGTTTTTGGAACTTGATCTAAAAGTGAAGATGCTTGTTGGAACTGTGAACATGTTTGATGCTAATCAGAAGGATCACCAACTATATCTATGACAGCTTCATTTGTTGTGCGGACCCATCGAGGAAGTTGAGACACTAGTGTAGGTTCAAGTTCAATAGACCCATCTGGAGGATGAGGTTTTGCATATGAAACTTTGTTTTCATCCTCACTATCTAAAGAACAAGAGTGATCCAGAATATAAGTAGAAGGATTATAAGAAGAAGAAGATGGCACATGTGTTGAGGATGGATCATAGGCTAAATATTACATAGACAATGAATCAAGCACTCAAAATGAGAGACCTTCTTCAAAATTAATGTCTTCTAAAATAATGAATTATGTTATATTAGGTACAATAAGTATATAACCTTTTAATTCCTTTGAATAACCAATACAAATGCACTTCTTACTTTTAGGTTTTAAGGATTTCCTCTTCTCATCGGGAATGTGCACCCACGCTTCATTACCAAACACATGAAAGTGGCATAGATTCGTTTTTATGTTACTTCGTGATTATTTGGATGGTATATCTTTTAAAACCTTTGTGGGAGTGTGATTAAATATATAATTTTCACAAATGATGGCTTCTACCAAAAAATGAGGACTTAATCCCCTAGATTGGATCATACAATTTGCCATTTATTTTAAGGTGTGATTATTTCTCTCGGCAACACCATTTTGTTGTGGTGTGTATGGAATAGTATGTTTCATTTGAATTCCTTGTGTAGTATAGTGAGTTGTAAATTTTTTGTTAACATATTATCCACACTTCTATGTTCTTAACCTCTAAAGTCATTGTCCATATTGTTCTTCTACAAGGGCCTTGTAGGAAAAAAAAATATGTCAAAAATTTCACTCTTAAGTTTTAGGAGATGAACCAAAGGGAGTTTGGAGAAGCCATCAATAAACATTAAGAAGTGATTGCACCCAGATAAAGAAGTGGAAGGAAGGGAACCACACAGATCAGTGTGCACAAGTTGTAACAGAGTTGAGGCATTCCAAGAGGCACGTTTGTCAAACTATCTTAGCAATGTTTATCGAGAACATAACCTAAGAAAACATTATCTTTGCAAGAAATGAGAGGAATAATAGTGACCATATTTTGTTTATATAGTTTTTTCAATGTGCAGTTGTTGAGTTAGTTGAACCACTCATGTCAAGGTATGCTCGTGTCATCACTATAAGAAATAAAAACTAAAGGAAGAGAAGATGACACAAAGTTGTGAAACGTGTACAACCTGGTAATATCATCGATTGTTCCTCATGATACAATATGCTAAGGATCGTTTTTGTTTTGTATTACAACTTGGTGAGGTGAAAAGTCTACATATTTTCCTTCACTGGAATGAGTGATTTGATGGATAAAAAGAAGGTTGCAAGAGAGACTAAGAACACATAATACATTATTAAAGTGAACATTAGTTGTTTGATCTATTCCTGATCCTACAACACCTAGAGATCTATTATCACCAAAAAAAAAAATGGTGTTACATCCATTAAGAGAAGAAAAAATGGCTTGATCCTTAGCCAGATGATAGGAATCTCATAAATCAAGAATCCACTCATTTGAAGAACTATAATTTCATGCATTGAGAGAAAAAACATTAGAAAAAAGAGTTTGTCCTTTTGAGGAATGAGAGGAAGAGTTATCCAACTAGAGATTGTTCTTCTTCATGTATGATTTGAGAGGTTCCATCTTTTTTAAGCAACATGACTCTATATGACCTTATCACCCACAAAAATTGCAATGCTTGTCGCAATTATTTCCCTTTGGCTTAGCTTCTTTATTAGTATTAGGAGAAAAAGAATATTGAGGATGTTTCAAACCCTTGATTGTTTTTTTTGTCACAAGGATGTTTATAATTCATATTCTTAGGGCCTTGCTTCTATTGTGCCACTAATCTTTGTTAGATGTACCTACATTATTGATCAATCCAAGATACAAGATATTATCTTGCACTGTAATAAGAGAATCACAAAAATATTTAAAGGAGGGAATTTATAAGTAGACCCTTTACTAATGGGGGGTTCTCTGGTGGAGAGAAAACTATATACAAAGAAAAAATAGGCCATTCCAAGCTTAGCAAGAATAGCATACATGAGTTTATCATCTTTTTTTATATCTTTCATTCTTGAATTAAAAGTCAAATTGTCTTAAATGTAGATAGAAAATATTTAATACAGGAGAAATCACTGGGATTTAGAGCAACCAATTGATTTACGAGTTGGTGGGATCAAATTTCATTATGTTTACCAAACACATATTCCAACTTTTTTCAAGCTTCATTGGGTGTTTTGATCACTTGCAGGGTTAAATTGTAAATCTCTAAATATTGGCATCCCTATCAATCCACGTGATGAATAATTTGTGTTATCTCATTCAGATTTTGTTGATGCATCAGTGAGAGCAGTTTATGTTCCCACGGTAATTTGTTAAAGCCCCTTACTTCTAAGTAAATCCTCCATATGGGATCTCCATGAGAAGTAGTTAGAACTGGTAAGTAGAATCTCACTTGGATTGGCCATATTACAATCCATAAAAAAAATTGAATTTAAAAATAGAAATAAAATACTCAAATCGAAAGGGCTTGAAAAATTAAGAACTTTAAAAAAAATAGCACCCAAAATGGCTCCCGGATTGATAAAACAAAGAAGCTCTGATACCAATTGATAAAACAAGCATAAGAACAACAACATGGTGGAAAAGGCTCACTGGCCAACTCTTTTTATATTCAAACCAATGGTACATATTTATAGTACAATGGGTGATGCCACCTTATAGAGAGATTTACTGTAGATCCTAAAATCATGCATGATGACTAGGCTAGGAAATCTTAACTAACTCATTAGTCATCACTTGAGGATATATTACTAATATATTAAATGAATAATACAAATATAGGTGACAATTTAAACTTAGTGATTGGCTAAGGTAAGCCATGGGATAACAATCCCCCCCTTAATCACAAGTCTGATCAATAATACCAGCAATAAAGCATAAACTGGTATCAATTCCAAGTCTTCATAGTGAAACTCATGTGTTGAGCCTCAATGAAGAACTGCCTGAAAAACCGCTAATATGGATGTTGAATGGTTCATCTGAAATGAATTGGAAAAGAGATGAGATATGGAAGTGAACAGTTGCAATATCTGAACATTTCTTGATTGCTTGACAATTCGATCATTTTTCCAAGTATTTGAGCTAGAAGAATCTGATGTCTTCTACTAATTGGTGTACTTGTAGTTTCACCACTCTAATATCAGTGTATCACGAAAAGTGCTCTCTGAATATTTGGTTTGGGATAACCACTGGCTAATTGATACCATGTATTTGATGGTTTTCTGATGACCACTAACCAATTTTTACACTTTTAGGTGTCCAATAGCATCCCAATGTATAATGTGTATGATTCAATTACAATTCATTGAATCATAATCCTTCCAAAGTCTTCCATCTATGGAAAATCTCACTATGTAAACATGTGAGCCAGGATGCATGCAATTTGTTCACTTAATGTAAACTCCAATCTGATGAGAGCGAACCAAGAGAAGTGAATCAGCTTCTAGTCTGACACATCCCTGAAAATGACTGACAACTCAATTAAATGCCAAGTTGCAATGTAGAAGGATCCTCTTGTCCTCTGCTAGGTCGAATGACCATCTATGTGAACCAAACATCCACATCATTACTCTCAAAATCAAAATCAACATCCCAATTATGTATGATTCAACTTAAACTTATTGAACCATAATTCTGCTAAAGTCTGTCATCTACAGACCGTAGTTTCCCATTTGGAAAATTTCATGCCTATCTGGCATACTTGTTGTTAGTTGTTTTTTAAACTTTATGTCTGACAGCCATCTTCAATTCCATCAACAATTCCCCCTTTTGTCAGCAGAAAGGAGATACCACAGGTGGTTTCATGAACCATCGTTACTGGAATTTTGAACTCCCCCCCTTAAGGTGCATGAGAGTTTCATCATTATACTCCCTCTTCTAAGATTAAGAGAGTATCATACTTATTCCATTTGAGTACAACACAAAGTGGGCATGAAAAAAAAACACATGTTATCTTGTCCTGTGAGTGCCATGCTCGAAAGATACGCCATAAGGGGACCACTTATGTGAGGTACAAAAATTTTATGTGCTACAATATTGGTCTTTACTCGAGATTGAACTCTTCGGTAAGAATTATATAATTGCTTGGTTGTTGATGACCACCGCCAAGGATCAATCCACTCATAGTGAATCTTCAATCTTTTAGGTTTCTTCAGTGTTGAACATTTGTCTGAAGAATGGTTATGCTTGCCACAATGCTGGAAAGGATGGAGATCAAAACATTGATTCTCCATGTGACCAACTCGATTGCAATGTTGGCATGTCACATTATGATGTTGAAATTGAACAGGGGAAGTTGAAGCTTCTTGAAGGAATCCGTCACTTTGGAACTGGATGGGTCTGGAATAATTGTGAATATGAAAGGTAACTTCCTTTTAATATCCAATTCATGTTCTATTCTTGTTGTAGATGATTTCTTCCCAAGATCGGATGATCGGCTTGGGTATTTTGAACCTGTTTCTTTGAAATCTGTGGAAGTTGATTTACTACATGTTGTTGCAGCATTGAAAGGTTTTCTTCACTAAAAACAAAAGAAAACTCTTGAAATGTAGGTTCATGAATAGATTCATCTTTGTTTGAATCTGTAATTGTCTTGTTGAGTTTCTCCTTCACTGACTATTGATCAAAAACATCATCTTCATCATCATAGAGAGGATTGTGTTGAACAAAAACTAGTTCAGAACACTTCACTAGCGGTTGATTTTTGAGATCCTTGATTTCATCATTCAATAGTTGGGATAGAGATTGAATAAGTCTAACTTTAGCTTGCGTCACTTGCAAATAAGTTAGCATGGATTGAAGAGTTGTTTTTTCCAATATCACTGTGTTGTCTTCAATGGTGTTTATTAGAGTGTTTAGTAACTCTAATAATTCTAGATTTGGAGCCATTTAAAAAAAAAAAAACACTAAATGAGGTGTCCTTGTGCAAGTAGATCCTGATTACAATTTTACTCGACAGAAGAAGGCTTATTTGCAACTCGCTCGCTTTATTTTGTTTCACACTCGCTTGTACTCACTTGCTTGAACTTTTCTTGTTTTCTTCCAAGAAGTTGAGGGTGTCGGGTACTACCGAAAATGCACCCAAAACTTTGATGTTTACAATGATTTGAGTTAAACTACTCAACCTTGTCAATTTCGACTCAAAATTACAATGACTCAGGAATAGAATGATACAATCAAGTTGTGGGTGTCGGGTTCAACCGAGAATGCACCTTATGACAAATTCAATTCAACTCAACTTAATTACACTTAAAAATACACTATTTCTAGTACAAATCAACTTGATCAAGTAATCTTACAACAAAAATTGTTTGCAAGTTACAATTTAACTTCAAATACTCCATGATGTGTTGAGTTCGAAATCCTTTGATTTGTCCATTGTTGATGTGGTTGAGGAATTGACTGTTTGAGAATTCTCTTCATAGATGCTTGATCATATGTGTTTTGATTGCTTGTACTTCACTAGCAATAATTGTGTGCTTGAATTAACTTGCTTGTAATCGATGTATGATGCGTTAAATGGTACATTACAAACGTGTTTATGTCAAAAATAGACATTAAACATCATAAATCAACAATGAAAATATTCACCACAACACACTACGCAAGGTGTACCTAAGATCCCCTTATTCAATTTCGGGCAGATCTAGGATACAGAGCAAAAGACTTCAATTTTATTATAAGTATCTCTCTTACAAGACCACATACAATGGGAAGGCTACAATGTACTTTCTCCTTCGCCATGCTTTAACAAGGCTTTCAATTCATAATATTTCTCTTCTGCTCTCAAAGACTTAAGAAAACAATAAACGTCTTCTCAAAAAATGAGTTTCTTACAACCTCAGTTCGTTATTCACTTACAAATTTTCCTAATTCATAAAGAAATAGCGAACATCTCTCACTCATGCTCACTATCATTTACTAATGAGAAAAAAATATTACATTTACTCACCTCCATATCTTTATGTTAAAACAATTCCTGGTCCTTCATCATATCCTTCATCTAGTCCTCAATTCGATCCTTCATCTGGTCCTCAATTTGATCCTTCATTTGATCCTCAATACGGTCATCAATCCAGACCTCGATATGAACAAAGATTTTTGCAACGATTTTGTTAATTTAATATCAGTTGAAAAATTGTCCACCAAAATCGCGCAAAAGGGGCTTCAAAAAACGAGGACATGCAGCAATCATATGATATGCAGAAGAGATCTGAGTGGGTGAAATCGCACCAGTTTGTGTGGAGATCCAAATAATCAGGATATTCTTGTTGAGATGATTATTTGCCTCAGATCTTCGTTTGTGATGGCAATGCAGCAGCAACAGTAAATCTTATATATGCGTTCACGTTTTGGTTATGGGCCCACGACGTTCAGATCGACCCTCTTTTTTCCATGATGAGTAGCAACAAAACTGAATGATGATTAACATTCATACTCAACCCTAACTATGGAATCTGGAACTTGATTGTCAATTCCAGAATTCGATTTTTGCACAAACCGAATAATCAATGACAAAATTCAGATCCTTTAGCTTGCAGCGAAGATGCACATTAAAATTATGGACATGATTTTATGGATCTCCATATTCGCCCAACACATTGGATTTCACTTTGGATGCATTTTTTATCTCATCCAGACTTGAGAAATCCAATGTCTATCACAGATCCAGCGCATGAAAATCATTGATGCTTTATATCGCCTCTCTAAAGAAAGTCGGAATCAAATTGAGTGATTTCTCTCTATGCTTATCCACAACTGAGTAAAATCTCAATGCTTGCCTAGGAATGCCTAGAAATGTAAGGGAACCTAGGTGTGGATCGAACTCAAGATCATATCGTTGGACATTATAACTTGGGCAAACCGTCAGAAATTTTGTGGATAAAATCTCATCAAAAAAAAATCAATCGAAAAAACTGAAGATACCCATTTGGGTAGTAACCTAGGTGTTCCATTTGCAACCTATATCACAGAAAAAAAAACTTTTGTTCAGAGAAAAAATCATTTTTCATTTGCAGCATCTGTTTTCCATTTTGAGGCAAATTTTATCAACAAGTTTTCATATTTAAACATTGATTTTTTTAATCAATACTTGGAGGTATTTGATAGATCTATAAAATACCTTTCCAATGTTATGCTATATGCTTAATTTTGATTTGTATGGAGGCTGAAATCTGCATTTTAATGGTTTCATATTCCGCAATTGGACAATATCAGTTTCTTACGGAATGAATATCTTTAAAACATAGATGAATCTTGAGAAAAAAAAAATAGTTTGGTGCATCTTGGAATCTAGTTTCCAACGCAATTGAAATCGTTAAAAACAAATAAATATTGAAAGAGAAATCTAATTTTTACCAACAAGGACTCCAAAATCAGTGAATTTCCCCTTCAATAATGTCTTCTCCTTGGATTGCGTGTAATTCCAGTGCTACATATTTTCTTCATTGGTTGATTGAGTGTTGCATCATTTCTTCATTCTCTTTCCACCAGATCAATCACCAGATCAGGGGTCTATTCTCATCTGCAAACCCAATGTTGGGTAGACTATATTAATACAATCTGGTTTGTGTTACAGTCCATGATACAGTACTTGATACAATCTGTGATATGGTCCATGATACGGTACTTGATATGGTCCTCGATATGGTCCTTGATACGGTCCTTGATACGATCCTCAATACGGTCCTTGATACGAAACTACACTCAGTATCGTTGCTCTTCCTTCACAATTTTCACCATGGTTCTGATATTTTCATCCTCTTTTCACCATGGAGAAGTTATTAGGCCCTTAAGACCATAAGATATCTGATACCAATTGATAAAACAAAGAAGCTCTGATACCAATTGATAAAACAAGCATAAGAACAACAACATGGCGAAAAAGGCTCACTAGCCAGCGCTTTTTGTATTCAAACCAATGGTACATATTTATAGTACAATGGGTGATGCCACCTTATAGAGAGATTTTCTCTAGATCCTAAAATCATGCATGATGACTAGGCTAGGCAATCTTAACTAACTCGTTAGTCATCACTTGAGGATATATTACTAATATCCTAAATGAATAATACAAATATAGGTGAAAATTTAGACTTAGTGATTGATTAATGTAAGCCATAGGCTAACACAGATGCAGAAGTTGCCACTTTAGAAAATTAGGATTACAGGGTAGTTCTTATAAAAACTACATTATAGAAAGATGAAAACTATAAAATTTGCATAAATGAACCATACCAATTCCTAGAGCACGATATATTACTTGAAAACAAAGAAAAATGCACCTCAAACAGACTCTGGATGATAGAGTTATGCTCATTTGAAAGATCACATGCAATTTTCAAATCACCAATCGAGGGGGATCTTCCAAAAATGGCACATGGCAAAGTGCTAGATTGTAGATGATTGGACTATTGATGTGGAAAAAATTTTACTTGGAATTATGATGTGTCTATTGTGGTGGCACCTTGATTTGTGTGCAAGGTGATGTGACATTATTATTTGTGTGTCACTAATGGAGCACTATGTCCATCCATGTGCAACAGAGGTGGAAATCTTGGTATATGTAATACTTAATGGTAGTGTGACATGGAAAAAATCAAAGTTCAAAAATTCAAAAGTATAAAGGAAAGCCTCATGTGCATATCTGTGAGGTTATAAAAAATATTTTTTAAAACATTACTCTCCAAGGTATATTCCCCAAGGTAATGCCTCTAGGTGAGGGTTTAAACATTTATAAAAACAATCCTCAACCCCACAAAGGAGTGGGGCATAGTTGACAAAGTTTTTCAATGCATAGTCTCTTAGGATGGAGGCCCATGTGGGCTTCGCCCAGATGAAATAAATCCATGGATTATGGGAGATTTCCCCAAAGAACCCAATTCCCAAAGGAATAAACTCCTTTTTGTCTTAGGTTGAAAGAATGTAGGTCAAAGACAAGAGGAGCATGAACCAGCATGCAAGGAGAAGTTTCAGGTTATCTTGGGACACAAGATAGGACACAATGGTGGATGCTTAGTGACAAGCGAGAAACTTGTAACAAGGACCACACAACCAAAGGACTCCAAAAAATGTGTTTTTAGAAAACAAAGAACATAGTCGAATAGATTAGTATTTCATTAGCAAAAAGAAATGAAATAAGCCAGGAAAATAGTGTTATTTTTTATTTGTTGAGTTTACTCAAAGCGTATATCATAGAGTGGTGTAAAAAATCAAAAAATATTGAAAATCCTAAGAAACCAAGAACAAGATAAAAAAAAAAAAAATCTTAAAAATAAACTTTATAATAAATAATTTATACCTCTAAATCAAATCATGGAGTGAAATGTTGATATCTCGAGAAAACAGAGGTTGTTTTTCCCAAAACAAAAGGTGTTCCTAGTTGAAAACAACACTATGAACATAATGGAGTGATCCTTTTGGCTCAAAAGTGCTCAAAAATAGCATAAACCAGAATTTATTTCTTGCATGCAATTTCACGAGATATGGATCTAGATCAACAACCGGAGCGAATATTTAAGAGAGCTCTAATACCATGTTAGAAAAGTAGGATATCTTCGATAGGTCAAACACCTTAAGAAAAATGCTCACACATATAAATTAAATATCAATACATTGATGTTTACATGGTTAAAACCCTCAAATAGGGAAACAATCCATGGCCCCAACCAATATAGCCACTTGAGAAGAAATATTAATGCAAAAATAATATATTCAATGAACATTTATCACAATTAATCGTTGATAAATGACCCTCCATGCTCTTTAAATAGATATCATGGACCGATCGGGTGTTAATCCATGGATCAAGTGTCCTTAATATCAAATAGGTGTTTGAACTGTCGGATCACTCATGTGTAAGACATGATTGTGACCATCAGATTAGAAAAGTACAAAATCACACCAAGCAAACACACTAAAAGCGTACTTTAATATAATATTACATTAAGCCATGTTGACCTTAACTAATTCCTAGTATTTAAATATCCCAACAATGAGGTCATATTGTTGATTATAGTTGGGTTTAAACCATGCATCTCATGTCAATAAAATTATGGTTATGAATATTGTTCACTAAGACCAAATTTGATTTATCTTAAGAAATTCAATAACTATTTGATCTTATTCAACATTTTGTGTTTATGATAAAAAAAATATTGTATAAAAACTTTCCTTACACTATTTGATTGTCATGACTTAAAAAGTTATGAAGATCATTAGTGTTACAAATATTGTAGGCTTGGACATTTTGACTTATCCAATCATATATGTGAAAAAATGTATATCTATTTGAATACATTTTTTTTATATTTTGAAAAATTCAATGATGAATAATGTTGAGCAATGATGCAAACAAATACAAATTAATTTAACTTATCAATTCATTAGC
>ML779531.1:1001180-1014810 GCA_009831015.1 Picea engelmannii
AGGCGAGCCTGGGCATCTTTCTGCAATCTTTCGATGAGTTGCATCATATGTCCTTCCTTATCCATCTCTTTTCCGTGCCCATTGGAGTTCGATCCTTCGACTCCTAAGTTAACATCCTTTCCTTCCCATTCGTCTTCCATTTCAGGGGTAAGCTGCACTCTTCCCCTCTCCATACTCGGCGTTGATTAACTGGAGTTCTAGCCTTCGTTGAATTCTTCACACACACTGTGCAATGAAATTCGAAATTTGTCAGGCCATTAAACTTCAGGAACAATCCACGACATTTATAACTAATATGAACAAGAACGAAAGACATTTCAACTTCACAATTTTTCTAAGCTCTGTCTGGCTCTGCAATTTCTGGGGTTTCGAAACTTCGAAATCTCGGTCCACGAAGATCCGACGGTTAAATATACAAAACCCAGTCACCCTTTTGCAACTCGCAATCTCTCGAGTTCGTGAGTCGAAGACCCTTGACTCATTTCCTCTAACCGCCGATACCCGAGATGCGACAAAGGTATGGCTCTTTTCTTTGTTAGTGACCTCTCCATATGTAACCGTAGGCTAGGCTTAAATGTCAGCGCCTCTCGCAACTCACACCTTCGTGAGTGTGTGAGTTGAACTCTTGTGCCTCCCGTTGCGATCTTCCGAGATGCGATAGGTCAACGCTGAGCTGACTCCTCCCTCGACGAACTTCCGCTACTCACAACCTTGCAACCTCGCCGGTTGAACCGTCGAGCTTTCACCCTCCTACTCCGCGAACCCCCGAGATGTGAGAATTCAAAAGAGTGTTGGATCCTATCTCCAAGCAATGCGTGTCCACCCGTCGACCACGCGGGTCCCACCTTATGCTCTGCCACGCGGCCACACGAATCTCGTCCCTCGGCACTTCGCGACTCGCGAATCCTAACGCCAATACTTCGAAACTTCTCACGGCGAGATCCCGAGGCTTCGTGCCACCTGTATTTCACTCACCGGCCTCGCTATGACCCACACTGTCCTCCTCAGATGGACGACCCTGATTCTCTCGCGACTTCGCCACTCGTGAAGTCGAAAGACTGCCCCTTCTGACCCCCGATGTATGAATCCCTGATATGGGCGATCTCGTGACACGTGTCCTCCATCTTTCAGATGGTTTAGATCTGTTTCAGAGATTTCGCCCCTAGTTTCTGAGGTTTAACCTTCAGACACCTCCCGATAGATCCAACGGCTGTCGGGTTTTCCGGCCGAGATCTGACGGCTCAGATGGTTTCTAACTAACTTGGGATTTCACATATCGCGATTTCCACACCCTTATGCCATTTCCAAAGGAATTTTAATCCTTACGCACATTTTTTCAGGTCTGACGGTCACGAGGGCTCGCCTTCTGTCCTGAACGGATCCTAAGGTTCTAACACCATTGGTGTAGAGAACTGTCTCCCCGTGGCCGTAGACCACATCGGCTGCAGTTTCACTGCACCGCTAAACCTTCTAAGTTCTTAATAAAACTTGTCAAGTGTCTCCTTGACGCTTCAGAGCAAACCAGGGTCCAAAATTGGTCCTCCCAATTCAATTTCCCCTCGCATTCACAGTCCAAAGACCGCTCCACTGGCCCATCTAGGCTCAGTGTTGAAACCTTGGCTCTGATACCACTTTGTAGTGTACCCTTTTACACTACCGAGGTTTTCAAACCTCTCGGTTACCATTCTATACATAATTCGTACATACATTATAAGCACGTGCATTTTAGCAATTAACACACTTAATTCTCAGAGTAAAATATATAAGTTACTGCTTACAATTAAACAATCCATAGCATTCAGCAGTAATTCATTTACACAACGGAAAACATGATAATATATATACAACACAGTCATGTGGAAATGTGATAAGACATAATTCAGATACTTATCTTTTAACAGCTGTAGAAATCACCAACCAAATGCAGACCTTCCACGAACCTCCCAGCCTTAGACCACACTATTCATCAGCTCAACAATGGGTCACCCCCGAGCTGGGACTGAGCTCCACCCCAGGACAAGGAATCCAGACTCAGGCTGAGGTTACAGGGAAAACAATCACTCACAACCACCAGGAACGAACTCTCTCCCAGGAATCTCCCACGATCACTGCCCACAGACCCTCATTCCCCACATGCCTGTTCCACCCTAGGAGAGTGCACCTTCTCTGTCACTTGGACAGTCCTTTGGCTTCCAGTCTCCCTTACCTTGGGTTACAGGAACAGACCGGACCGGAAGTCTCCGGGTTCTGTAGCAGCTACAAGGTTCCTTCCAGGAGCTCTCTCCTTCCTCTGCGCACTCTCTCACCTGGAGGAGTCACTCTCAGGCCAACAAGCCTCACGCAGTCCAGTACTGCGTGGCCACAACAACCCATGGGGAAAACAAACAAAGTCTTCCCAAACCGGTTCAGTAGTCACAGGATGATTTCATGATCATGATTTCGGAACAGGGACACCACGCACAAGTTAGCTCAGCTTTTTCCTGGGCAACAGAGACTCTTCCCCGAAATTGACATGGACATTTAGTTCAGGGAATGCACACACTAGATTTCTCTCACAGACAGACTTCTCGCCTCTGAACAAGGGTAAACACGCATTCTTCAACACCCCACCCAGGTTTCCTCTCTGTAACAGACATATTCGAGGTCTCTTGCCGACTGGCTCGTACCACTCCTGCTCAGGGCGGTCGGGTCGAATGGAATCTCCCCCCCCACGACTTACCTCATCCAATTTATTTGCATGCGCTAGGGTGGACATTTGTCACCCTGGGAACTGCATGCGTTCCACCAGCATGCGTTCCTCTCACCACTTGGGAAATCACGTGTCCTTCCAAAAGGACTTAGGATAAAAACATATGCACGTGGATTTTTAGGAAATAATATTAAAATATTATTCCAGGCCTAAGCCCTTAAGCTTAGCCCCTAGGCTCAACACTCAGCCCCTTCCCACCTTCCAGCCCCTAGTTCCTTGCCCACTCTGTGGATGCTCAGTCCCCCTTCACTCATTCATCGTGGTCGATCTGCACCTGGCAGTGTTTATATTTTATTAAATATTCTGCATACATACAAGTACAACAACAGGCTCCTGGCCTTCAAACACTTAGGCTTCCTGGCCTAACAACCACATAAGCCTTCCAGCTTATACAAAACTTGTCTCACCAGCCTATAGAGCACATTTACAATTCATTGCATATATCATGATCTGTAATGGGGCTCGGCCTTGGGGACACTACACACCATATGCTTGTTTTTCTTATGTCTCAAGCAAGTACTTCACTATCGACAGGTAACTAAATACATTTGGAAACCCTTTAAACTTCCCAAGATTCTTTCCCAAGACCTTCATACCATATAAAATTGACCTCTAGGGACATCCTCTTCATCTTCACCCTTTTCCATCTCATTTCCCGTCACCGAGATTCCCCCTTGTGGTGACTACCTCACCTCTAACGTGACGGGGACACCTGCCTAACGTGACAGTGGGTATGTGCCCTCCTAGCTGTTGCCATTTGGTGGTTGGGTCAGGATTTTACCAACCTACAACTTGTGCGATAACATGAGGCACCTCTCCTTTCAAGGTACAAGTTAATTTTGATATTCCCGTATTTGAAGGTCAGATCGATGTAGATTCCCTAGAAAAATGGTTAAATCTACTAGAAGGTTATTTCTCTCTTCACTTTTTTTTTGACAGGGAAAAGATTACCTTTTCACTCCTTAAGGATCTCCCCCATGTCAAACATTGGTGGGAAACTTACTAGGAGCAAAGTTCCACAGAGGAGTCTGGAATATATGGGGTCGAGCCCACTTAGGATTTTTTTGTGGATGCGGTCAAGGAACAATATTACCATGTTGGTAACTATGATGACCAATACATGAGATGGACCACACTGCGGAAAGAGAGGGGCCAAACAATTTCGTATTTCACAAATACTTTCCATACCTTGTACACCAAGTTGGGTATCAAAGACTCTGAGTGAAATCTGGTTCTGAAATACCGCGGGGCTCTGCATAGGTACATCCAAACTGAAATGGATTTCCTGGACATCTCATCACTAGGAGCTGCCTATTGACATGTTGTCAAAATTGAGCAGAAATTTAGGCACCAGAACAAACGAGAGTTTGGGTATGAAAATCCGTTACAACCAAAGTATGGTAAATATGACCATAACAACCAGCCTCCAAAAAAATAGTCCAAGCCACAAGAAAATAAGGGTAACAAAAAGATGAAGGACACTGGAAAGTGGTGCGATTTACAAAAAATCCCTTTGGCACAACACTGATGAATGTCACTCAAAACAATCATTGGTGGCTGAGATCAAAGAAAATGAGCCAAACCCTGATTCATAATTTGATTCAAAAAATAATGGGAGAAGACAGATCATCGACACAGACCCCATTGCTACTGTCATGATCAAAACAATTCAACCAGAAGAGCCAACAAATCTTGAAGAGTGGGAGCACCTTTTTCATTCACATATGTGGGTGAAGGGGACTCTGTTGCATTTTATTTTTGATAGTGGAATCCATAGGAACCTCATCTCAACAGAGGTCGTCGAACAATTGGGATTGTTGACAACACCACACCTGCAAGCATACAACATCGAGTGGCTTCTCCAAGGATTAGATCTTCGTGTCAGCCAGCCGTGCCAATTTTCATACGACATCCAACCCTTCAAGGATGAGGTATTATGTGATGTTTCCATGCTGGATGTCTTTGAAGTTATTTTGGGCCAACCATATATGTGGAAGCGCCATGCTATTTATGAGTCTCAACCCTATAGTGTCATTGTTACTCTAGGGGGTCATATCTACAGGATACCAGAAGTAATTATGACTACTGTCCCACCAAAACAGTGCCGCAAGGTAATATCTCATACTGCAAAATTCATCCTCTTCACAATCTGTTTAAAAGGTGAACAAAAGGACACTGCAACCACTGTAGCCTTGGCCCAAGACCTTTCTTTCCAATAGAAGCATATTGTAGAAGAGAAAGAAGATATTGTTTCTTCACCTAGAATGGTACCTACACACTACCTAGTCAAGCCAAGATACAACAGGTTGGTTGAACAAATTCAACCTCGCCAACAACAGGTTCGTGACAACCTTCAACAAGCTAAGCAATACAACTTCTCCAACAAGGCAAGTAACTCACCAAGATTTAGATTCAACAAACGCTTTCCCCTCTCCATCAAGAACTCAATGCAGTGGAGACCATTGCTTCCTAAGGAGGGAGGATTTATCCAAGAGGATATCGGTTTCCACCCACCTATTCCAACTGGCTCAAAACATTTTGTTGGCAATTTACTATTTTTAGCAGTTTTTCGGTTCCTAAACTTCCAAGGCCATTTTGAGGGACTAAACGACATTTTTTCATGATAAAGCACCTCAATGATAGTCAAATGCTCATATTGAGCCCCAAAAATGAATCTTTTCATCGATACCTTTCCAATGAGTTATCATGCGCCCCAAACAAAGATCGTATGCCAAAGTTACGCCCCCGAGAAGTTGATACACCAAAATGCCCAAAATGGGGTCTTCAAAACTCTTTGCTTTTCATCTTCTGGGGTTATGGTTTTGGATTTTATTTATGTTAAAAATGCCTTTGGAGCCTCATTGTAACAATCATCTTCTTGCGAATGTGAGTAGCCATCACATCTCTTCTCAGAGATAAGCTGACACCATTCTAGCGATTCTTTCACTCTGTATTTCTACAGTACTTTTGTACATTTCACTCATTAATAGAAATTGTGTATTACTATATCTCTGTGTTTATGGTTATATCTATGATATTCCTTCTTATATTATTTGATATTTGATATATCTCTGTACATTTCTTGATTATATCTCTGCTCTCATTTCATGCTCAAAATAATCCAGATCAATGAGTAAGAAAATCCTTAAGTTTTATGAACCCGTCTCATTTGATTTGTTTAGTTCATGTTGACATTTCCTATTATCTATTATTCTAATGGAATGATTAAATACCACAACGAAGGTGCGAAGGGGAATTGTTGTCTCTCTATGTTAAATCTTTGTCACAGGTTCCAAGTTAGAGTCGCTCCAGATTTGGCGAACCAATAAAATAGTTAGAAGCATCGCTAACTTCAAATCCATGTCGATCCATGAGTTATGTATTAAATGCACCAGTGGTCAATGATTAATACAGTTCTAGTGGTCATCGTATGGTGGGAGATAGACCTGATATACAATACAGTCCCAAGTGAAGTTCCCATGAAATTGAGTCTTCAATCAAGGTTTCTCATATCTAGGTCGTAAATTGTAAAAGGATTGTTCCAAAAGGTAAAATAAATTGTGGTTAAACATTTTGTTTGTAATTCGTGGAATTTTATGTTGTACGTAAAATTTCAATGCTGTAATGGAATGTAACAAGTCTACTAATTAATATGGACAACAATGAAATAAAGAATGAAAATCAAGTTTCTTATGAGTCATGCTTAACAAAATTGAATCGAGTACTTTGAATCCACAATATAAATTTTGTATATAAGGTTTGGATTTTATAACCAATATGGATTGGCATTAGTTGACATTAGTTTGGTAATAGAGCGAAAGACCAGGAAAGGTTATGATGAATTAAATATGGCATTCTGAATGTGAGGAGGAAGAGGCCGAGGTCAAAGTTAGAGAGGACGACCTATTGCAAATGATAAAGTCATTGAAGAGATGGGAACTCTTCAAGCACAGTTGGAAGAAATGGAAGCTTCTCAATGAAGAGGCATTGGAACATGAGATGTCAACAAATGACAAGAAGAATATTCAGAAAAAATAAGCATAGCTTGAAGAAGAAAGCGTTGAGAAAAGGTTGGTTTGAGCCATCATGGGAGTCAAATCTAGGCCAAGAATGGAAGTGCCAATGTATGAAGGAAACTTGAACGTGGATGAACTAATGGACTGGATCAATACCATGGATAAATAATTCTAATATGAAAACATTGCAGGTGAGAAAAAGGTAATTTTTGTTGTGACAAGGCTGAAAGGACATGCATTACTCTAGTGGGATGGAGTACAAGATGAGAGGAAAAACAAAGCCAAGTCAAGAATCAAGAGCTGGGACATAATGGTAGCAAAATTGAAAGGTAAAGTCATGCCTTGAGATTATCAACTTAATATTTTTAGACAAATGCAAAATTTGAGGCAAAGAGGTATGTCAGTAAAGGAATACATTGAATAGTTTTATAAATTGAATATAAGAGGTGATCACATAGAAGAAAACCCATAGAAAGTTGCTAGATACCTTAATGGATTAAGATATGAGATTCAAGATGAAATTGGCATTTTATCTCCTAATACTGTTTAGGAAGCATATCAATTTGCTCTTAAGGAAGAATAAAATCTAACAAGAAAGCAAAATCAAAGAGGAAGAGGTCGTAGTTTAGAAAGAAGAAGATGACAACAAGGTGGGAGAGGAAGATCTGCAACTCAAAAGGAAGAAATTAGTAGTTCACATAAGCAAGAACAATCACCAAGAGGTGGTGATTTCAGAGGAAGACGACCTTATGAAAGAGGTAGGGTTTTTTCTATCAGATGTTTTAGATGGAATAAGTTTGGGAATAGATTATATGAATGTCCATAAAATGCTTCCACGATCAGAGGAAGTGCAAATGGTGATTAGGCCGAGGAAGAAAGTGTGGATTCACCTGTGCATGAGAATGCACCAGAAGTTGGAAATTCTTTGTTGATGAAAAGAGCACCATTGAAACCTCACAAGGAAATTAAAGAACCTGCACAGAGGAAGACACTTTTCAAAATTGTTTTTAAAATCAAAGGTAAATACTGTAAACATATTATTGATAGTGGAAGTATTGATAATTTGGTGTCTATAGAGATGGTTGAAAAGTTGTCTTTGAAGAAGACAACACACCCTGTTCCATATAAGGTTTCATGGCTACAAAAAAAAGACATCAACTGTTGGTGAATGAACAATTTAAAGTGGAATTTCAAATTGGAAGCTATAATGACAAGGTACTTTGTGATATTATGCCTATGGATGTGTGTCATATTTTGTTAGGTAGACCTTGGCAATTTGACAGGAGGGCCATACGCGATGGGAAGAGAAACACCTATGCTTTTGAAAATGATGGAGAGAAGCACACTCTCTTTCCATTAAAAGATGAAGGGACAATTGAAGAAATCATTCGTAAGGTGTTGTTGGTCAATGGAAATGATTTTTGGTAGGAAATTAAAAATGAGGAGGTACATTTTACCTTAATTGGAAAGCCCAAGGTAATTTTCATTAGCACCAATTTAGATGATTTACCTAAAGAAGTTAAAAATATGTTAAATGAATTTGCTAACATTGTGGTTGATGATTTTCCAAGTGAGTTACCTCCATTAAGAAGCATCAATCATCACATAGATTTGATTCAATGGATAATATTCCCAATAAAGCAACATATTGCATGACCCCACATGAGAATGAGGAGATTAAAAACCAAGTACAAGAATTGTTGGACAAAGGTTTGATCAGAGAAAGTTTGAGCCCATGTGATGTTCCTAGAATTTTAAGTCCAAAGAAGGTTGGAGGATGGAGAATGTGCACAGACTCCAGAGAAATAAACAAAATCACAATCATGTATAGATTTCCATGTTAGAAAAATGGGTGTGCTCGTTTCACCATAGACAATATATCAATATTGTCACCCAACCATAAGCACAAAGGCCACCCCAAGCACCTTAACCTTAACAAACATAATAATTCTAGTAGAAGACCAATAGAAAACCAAGGCTAGCGCACCAAGAAAAGGATAACCAAAGACCAAGTAGAAAGTCCAAACCAATCAGCCAAGACAAAGTCACTACTATAGCAGTTGCAATTCTCCTTCACTCATTCACACTTCTTGTCCTTATGCAGTCGTGAATGAGTGAGTCACAAATGAGCTCTAGCTCCCTCTATTTATACTGCTCCATCTTAACTGACTGGGTTGACTTCTCTTCCTGGGGGATAATAACTCAACATTAATTATTCTATTGAGTCAACTTGTCTTATAGGGTTATTATCCAAGGATTTAGGGTTTCTCTTGCTTCCCGAAATATTCTAGTCTTGTCAAAAGTTACAAGTGGAGGTTAATACCTCCCGTAGCTACCATAATATCAAAACTCCCTCCTAGCTAGTGATATATTAAAGGAAATGGTATTGAACACAAACATACCATTCAACTGGTAACATAATCATAGCCACACATACTATCTCATGATTAAATCACGAGCACCATCATTACTATCCAACTAGATAGTCTACAAGGCAATTAGAAAAATTCCATCCAATATAACACAACTGTGTCTATTCATAGTAGTATACAACTACTATCCAGTGGTGCACAACCACTCTCAGTAGCACACTGATACTAACCAGTAACACACAGTCACTATCAGTGGATCACATCCACCACAATAGCATACAACTATTGTCCAGAGACATATAGTCTCTACACAAATCATATCATCTGATATCAATATGCATAAACAATATCATGATACAAACTGATTCATCTGGGACATTGTTCCACTCACATATGTGATATTTGGAAGAGCATATTCTGTAAGAAAGTAAAACATCAACCATGAGCTATCTGGAATATTCTTCCCAAGCATAGAAGAATAAATGTCCCTGATTTCTGAGCCTGGACCATTCACCTAACTAGTCCATTCCTCCAACACTAATCACAGTGAAACCTAGAGATAATGAGTCTACTCTAGGGAATGCTTGTACTTGATTTCTGATCCTAGACCATTCACCTAACTGGGCCATTCCTCCGACACTAATCATAGTGCAACCTAGAGAGAATGATTCTACCCTAGGGAATGACTGTCCGAACCATTTCCTAAGGAAATGACTGTCGTGCACCAACCTCCAAAATAGACCATTCTTTGAAACTGCTCACAAATGTGAACTTCGAAATAATGACTGCCCAACGAGGCATGCCATTCTACTTGACCACTACTTAGAGTGATTTCCAAGAAGGCTGATTGTCATGTAACATTCCCCCACACTAGCCACAAGGGGAATCATTGTCTATGGTACATCAACAATATATTAGACCATTTTCATTACGAAAATGATTGTTCTATCTGGACCATTTTTCGAATTGGAAAATGCCTGTTCGTCAGAAATATCGAACCACTTTCCAGACTGGAAAGGAAATACCCAACCTAGACCATTTTCCAAGCTAGAAAATGACTTCCCATGAATCAATAATATATATCAATGCTCCCTCCCAAACTGGGGAGCCATCTCTTCCCTTTCAACTAAGGGAGTTATCTCTACGAGCCCCATCTTGTCCCTTAAGTACGCAAACTTTATCCTAGAAAAAGACTTTGTCAAAATATATGCTACCTGCTCATCTGCAGAGATATAATGGAGTTTCAGTTCTCCTTCCTGGAATTTATCATGAATAAAGTATTATTTGATTTCAATATGTTTTGAGCGGTCATGAAACACTAGGTGTTCTGATAGACTCATACAACTTTGATTGTCACAGTATATTACAGTTGAATATAGTACCTGATCAAATAATCCAGAAATCAACTTCCTCATCCATAATTCTTTAGTACATTCCTCACATGCTACGATATATTTTTCTTTTGCTGTGTTGAGCGCAACAAACTTCTATTTCATGCCGACCCATGATATCATAGTAGATCCCAAACTGAAACACATCCCTGAAGTACTCCTTCTGTCTTATGCACTCCCTGCCCAATCTGATTCTGTGAATCAATGAAGCCGTATATCACTGGATGAGGTGTATCTTAAACCATAGTTTAACATCCCGCAAATATATCTTAGAACATGCTTTGTAACTATCCAGTGCTCAAGTATGGGGTCCACCTAGAACTGACTTAAAGTGTTTACAACAAAGAAAATATCTGGTCAAGTATTCACTAGATACATCAACGACCCAATCAATTACCGATATAGGGACAGGTCTACTGGATCAGAATCCGAGTCTCTTACTTTTCTTATATCTGTGTTCATATGAGTGGCCATGTATTTGCAATCCATCATTCCAAATTTCTAAAGAATATTCACTACATACTTTCCTTGTCCAAGGAAGATTTCACCACACTTTTTCCATACTTCTAGTCCCAAGTAATAATGCATGAGACCAAGATCTTTCATATCGAACTCATAAGCTAATTCCTTCTTACACTAGGTGATGAGAGACTATGCACCTGTCAAGAATAAATCATCAACATACAATAGTAGAATCACAGGTGCATTGTTCACAACCTTGTAGTGGAGATTTGGATCTGCATGACTCTTAGAGAAACCAAGTCTTATTAAGTAACTATCAATTATGGCATACCAATATCTTGGAGCTTGCTTGAGTCCATACATGGATTTATTTAATCTTCAAACATGAGTGTCTCTAGGATGTACCTCAAAACCTTGAGGTTGTTAAATGTATGCTTCTTCTTCAATTGCCCCATTGAGAAAATATGTATTTACATCCATTTGATGTAGATGTTGGAAATACCGAGAGGGGGGTGAATCAATATTTAGAGAAATTAATATTTTTGAACTTGTACTTCAATCATATCATGTATTCAATTTATATCCAATCAACAATGAATAATATCCAATGAACAATGAAGAATAGTATAAGAGATACACCAATACACCATGCACAATATATAAGAAGTAATCATGTATTATTGTTCAAAGGAAGTAATGACTTCCAAAGGTAGCTACAACTTCCAAATATAAAGGGAGGGATAAACCTCCAAAAGGAAGATACAATCCTCCAATATCAAGAGAGGGTTGAACTCTCCATCCTTTCCCCTTCCTTCCACCCAAGAATATATGAGAGATAATAAAACTTTACATTAAATTATCACCATCAACCAACCATCAGATAGAACCTAATAATGCTTCCTGAGACTTCTTCAACTTCTGAAATTCTTCTCTTCTTGGAATACTCCGATTTTGTAGATAATATTACTCAATGTATTATCTGAAACTCCTCCAATTTTCACTCCTTGAATCCTTGCAGAAAACGAGTTATAGAGAAAATGGTAGACCTTATTCAATTCTGGTTTATTCAGGAGAGAGAACTTGTACATAATTCTCCGCGCTCAATATTTAACATCAGATTATAAATTTCATACACAAAAAACTACAGCCCGTAATCTTTCCAATTCAATTGGTCTCACTTCATTTGGATTCTCTATGAAGAAGTTATGACTGTTTTACCCGAAACACTTGTTTATGACTAGCTTCGGGACTAGTCAAAAACCCTATCTTCCACATAGTGTATCTCCAAAATTATAGCAAATAAAGAGCTGAAAATTTTAACACGGATACCTAGATATGTTTTCTCAATATCCTCGAAATTTCACCATCTGAATCATTCTAGAAACAAATTTATAGTAAAAATGGCAAGATGACCTATAAATAACATACCTTAGAATACATCACCAAAAGACTTCATCCTCCCTTGAAATTCAGACTTCTTTACTTCAGATTTCCTCAGAAATTCGACTTATATCTCCTTGTTTATTAATAAATTTGTGTGTGTTGAAAAATGAATGTATAATGAGATGTATTTATACCCTTTATGCCACTTCCTTTTAACATTAGGTCTGACATGTAGTTTCTGCTTCAATTCACATTGTCATCTTCAAAAATTCATTTCTTCTTAATCGTGAGGATCCACATGACATGCCACATACCACCGGAAGCAGAATGACTTATACTATCCATCCATGGGTGTTGTATCTACATGTGTAATTTCCTTCATGTCTATATACTTCGATCAACTATGGGGTCCAAAAGCCAATGGCTAGAGTTGACATCAATGACAACAACCAATCTTCCAACAATCTCCGCCTTTGTCATTGATGGAAACACTCATGCTCCCCCTGTCATCATGATACCAATTTATCTCCCCCTTAAACATCAATGGAAAAGGGTGGGGATGCTCCCCCTGAGTTCAATGACATAAGGTGACCTTCTTCTTTGGGGCTGCTTCCCTTGAACATGTGGCACTCAATAATACTTCATCCTTATTTTTGGTCTTTAGGACTTTTTCTTCCTTGGAATCTTTTTGTGTGGCTTATGTCTTCTCTCTCTTCTTCATGTCTAGGATGCATATGTTATTTGGTCTTCTTGTTGCAGTCACAACCAATCTTCCTGAGTTTTATTCTCTGATTTTACATTTTCGGGAGTCAAACGTAAGAGTGTATCCTTGATCACATATTTTGTTGACACTGAGGAGATTATGCTTCAGATCTTCAACCAATAGGACTTTTCTTGCTTTTACATTTTCACTTCCAAGATTTACAGTTCATTTTCCAAGTATTTTGGTAGACAATTCATCTCCAAATGCAACATTTCCACCCTTTTTCTTCAAACTGAAAAATTTGCTTTGATCTCCGATCATATGAGATGAGCACCTACTGTCTATGAACAATTCATCTTCTTCTTTGCATTCTTTAGCGACCAATGTTATTCGACAATTTTCATTCTGTGAAATTTCTTTCCTTTTCCATGTTGTAGTTGGTATAGGGACATTTGGCATAGGATTATCTTCCTTCATCTCTCTGCAATCTCGTGCTTTGTGACCAAGATTATTGCACTTGTAGCATACAATATTTTGATCCATTAATGGGTCAA
>ML779532.1:3437-24754 GCA_009831015.1 Picea engelmannii
TTTAGTTAGTTTTAGTTAGTTTTATTTGTTTTAGATAGATTAGTTAGTTAGATTAGTTTTCTCTTTGGTTTTCTTAGGACTTTAGAGCAGCCAACGGAGCCGTTAAACCCGTCAGGGTGGTTCATTCCAAATGGCTTGGGTTATTTAGACAACCCCGGACCGGTTCCACTCTCTCAATTGACGGACGGACATTTTCGCCCGTCAACAAATCTTTGAAGCCATACCGCTTCTTTGCTTCCATGAGTGGCCACCATGTATTCAGTTTCTGTAGTCGACAAGGCTACAACCGCTTGTCGCTTGTTCATCCAGCTTATTGCTCCACCGAACATCTTGAGGACATATCCAATGGTCAACCTCCGTCGATCCAACATCGACAAAGCCATGTACATCTAATTTACCATTGTCATCTCTAGGTATTATTTGGTAGCATATAACATAGTCCTTCATGCCACACAAATACTTGAATACTCTCTTGACGACTGTCTAGTGCTCCTTTCCAGGTGTCCACATGTACCTGTTCAACACTCCCATTGCATGAGAAATGTCTGGTCGAGTGCATAACATCACATACATCATACTACCAACAACACTTGCATAGGGAACACGTGCCATGTCCTCTATCTCTTCCTACGTCTTTGGACACTGTTTATCAGTAATCCTTTCTCCCACTCGAATTGGCACCTTCATTGGTTTGCAATCCTACATGTTGAGTTGTTTCAAAATTGTTTCAATATACTTTGTCCGATTCAACCAGATATTTCTAGTGGCTCGATCTCTCTTAATATCCATTCCCATAATGAATTTAGCTGCACATAGATCCTTCATGTCGAAATTGGAGGATAGCTACTTCTTCACCTCCTTTATTGTGTCCATGTTGTTTCCAATCAACAACATGTCATCGACATACAAATCTACATATATGAAACACCCACCATCTTCCTTGCAATATATGCAATGATCAACTTTGATTCTTGAAAATCCCAAACTAAGGATGTAAGTGTCAAACTTCTGGTACCACATCCTTGGTAATTTCTTTAGACCATAAAGGGATCTTTTGAGTTTGCACACCAACTGTTTCTTTCCCTTTACTACAAATCCTTCAGGTTGTTTCATGTAGATTTCTTCTTCCAGGTCCCCATGTAGGAATGTTGTCTTCACATCCATCTGTTTTATCTCCATATTGAATGTTGCAACCATAGATATTAGCACTCTAATGGAAGTTAGTTTTTGGATAGGGGAAAAAATCTCACCAAATTCGACTTCCTCGACTTGGGAATATCCTTTCGCTACCAGTCGAGATTTGAACTTCTCAACTTGACCTGCAACATTCATATTCTTATTGAACACTTGATACTAATGATATTTCTTCCACTAGGTAACTTTACTAAATCCCATGTCTCATTCTTGTACAAGGATTACATCTCTTTGACCATGGTGTCCTTCCAGAGTTTACTCTTTGCTGAGTCGACTTCCTCACCGACCGACTTGAGCTCATTTTTTATGGTAGTTAGCATAAATGCAGAACATAAGTCAGGTGGATTCTACCTTTCAACTTGTTTTATTATTATTTCTGACCTCCTTACCACCGGATTCAATTGTTCCACTACTTCCTCAGATTCAATCGACCCATTTGAATAATCTTCTTCATTCCTCAGTTCAAACTGCACCATATCAGGATAATTCTCGGTCTGAACGACTTCCTTAGGCTCGGATTTACCTCTAACTTCTTTGAAGACCACATCTCGACTGTACACTATTCTCCTTGATGTAGGATCCCAAAGCTTATACCCTTTCATCCCTTCTTTGTACCCGATGAAAATACATTTGACTGCTTTCTTGTCCAACTTGATCCTCTTTTCCTTGGGAACATGCACAAATGAATCACAACCAAATATACCTTGAGATGTTCCACCGAAGGCTTCTTACCAGACCATACCTCATTTGGATTCATTTTGACTAGCACTGACGAAGGAGACATATTCACCAGATATCTTGCAATCTCGATTGCCTCCACCCAGGATTCTTGTGTTAGCCCAACACCACTGAGCATGATCCTTGCCTTATCCATCAATGTTTTGTTCATTCTCTCGACAAATCCATTTTTTTGTGGGGTATATGGTGTGGTGTTTTGGCATGATATGCCACACTGCTTACATAATTGATCAAATTCCTTTCCACAAAATTCACCACCATTGTCAGTCCTTAGCACTTTAATCCTCTTCTCTGTCTTGTTTTCCACAAGATCATTAAACTCCTTAAATCTATCCAAAACCTATGATTTCTTCCTCATAAAATATATCCATGTCTTCCTGGAAAAATCATCTATGAAGGAGACATAATACATGGATACACCAAGTGAAGGAATTGTAACCGGGACAAACAGATCACTATGCACCAGTTCTAGAATCCCATTTTCCCTTGTCTCTCCAGATGGGAACCTCACCCGAGTTTGTTTCCCATATATACGTTGTTCACAAAAGTTGATTTCTAAACAACATTTAGGAAAACCTTTGACCACACCTTTGCTTTGCATAGCTCGAAGTCCTTTTTCTCCAATGTGTCCCATCCTCTCATGCCATAACCTAGTCGGGTCGAGTTCATCATGTCTTGCCGAGTCAGTTTGAACTGAATTAGCTCGAGTCAAGTTGATTCGTAGTCGAGTTGATTTGAGGAGAAAAAATGTTGTTGCATCCAATTGAGTCTACATTCCCTAACAATTTTTACAGGGTACCAATCCGAAATCCCTTCATTAAGACCATCGCACCTATAAACATCTTGCACTAATCCTTATGAAACAGAGTATGAACACCTGCATCACTCATCTTGCTGACATATATCAAGTTTCTTTCCAAACCCAGAATGTGTAGCACACCTGGAAGGGTTATTTTCCTCCCATCTTGTATTTTCAGTCAGACTCTTCCCCGTCCGAAAATTATGGTTGTCTAGTCGTCCCCCAAGAACATAGCACCCATATCATATTATATTCACAGAACCATTCTTTATGTGGTGTCATATGATAGGATGCTCCTAAGTCGATCAACCAAACATCTTGATCCAACTGTGTATTGGTCGACACCAGATACACATCACCTCCTTTTTCCGAGGTCATCTTTCTCTCAATCGACTACTTCTCGTTGGATATGACACTTCCTTCTGCTGCCTTCGAATTACAATCCTTTTTATAATGCCCATCTTTATCTCATTTCCAACATCTTCACATAGAATGAACCAGGGATTTATATCCACCCTTCAAATTGAACTTTCTACCATAGAATCTATCTTTATCTATGTCTACCAGTCAACCTCTCACTACCAAAGAATCTTTGGTTGATCCTTCCATGTTCTTTCTTCTCATTTCTTCCGATAGTAGAGAAGCAACCACATCCTCTAGCGCTAGTGTGGTTGCGTTACTCCGAATATCTACGATTAATATATCCCATGAGTCTAGAAAAGAACATAATAGGTTGATATATTTCTCCTCATTAGTGATATTTATATCCACATATGATAATTGGCTTAACACAGTGTTAAACGTATTTAAATGCTCAGTCATCGAACTTCCATCACACATCCTCACAAGATACAATTTATTTCTGAGAAACAACTTATTTACCAGATATTTCGACTGGTATAAGCTTCCCAGCTTGTACCACAATTTCTTGGTCGAATATTCACCTGAGACATTCAACAACATTGAATCTGGAAGACCAGACTGATTCATACTTCTTTATTTTCTTTCCAATTTCTCCCATTCTTTCGTCGACATGTCTATCAGCTGGGTACCTAGACAAACCACTGTCCATTGTTCTCGATCCAAACAAAGATCTTCCATTTTAAGCTTCCAAAGCTCAAAATTATAGCCATTGAATCTTTCTATCTCTATTTTGGAATTGCTTCCCATTCTTTACTGCGATCTTTAAAACAATTTATGACTTATGACTCTTATTGTACCTAGGGCTTAGTTCTTAGATTCAAGATATGCAGATCAAGATTTGATATACTCGCCAAAGCTTTACACCCCTATGATAACTCACTTGTTAGGGTAGACCTGAGCTTTGATACCACATGTCAGGGAATGCAGGGCACTTCCACACTAATCCTAGTAGAAGAGAGGAAGAATTTAATCAAGAACGCATATGAAACAAGCAATCACATAGTACACCAAGATTTTACCCTAAAAACCATTAACCGGGGAAACCAACATTCCTTTGAGCGCTATGCTCTCTTGTTGTCTTATTCATTCAGAATAAAAGGTTACATGTATAACCTTGGTCCACACCTTAGAGACAATTGACATCATACCCTCTTACACAAGAAAGAACAACCCTGTAGCCAAATCGTCTTACATATGCATGACCAAAAACCTACACTTGCACATGCATTAACTTGCAAAAGTGCATTCTATGATCACCTAACAACAAAAACCTTTACAGCCTTACAACATGGCTCTTTATAGGAAAAACAACAGGAAAACCCCTAAATATTGGCTCCCAAAAATGGTTACAGATGCATGGATATCATTGGCTACAAATCCCATAAATCCCAGGATTCTATTACAGTCGACTCCAAGTTGGATTTACCAGTCGACCTCCATTCAGTCTCTAGTCGGTCATCTCATGTATGCACTTCGACTTCTTGTCAGTTCAATTGTCATCGATATATTCTACTTGTACTTTACCTGGTCGAATTCCTCGACCTTCGACTTGTTTTCGGTGTTGTTGATCTACCTTGACCTCAACCGTCAGTCGATTCACCTCGACTAGTCTTTAACTATAAAGAATATAACAACCAAACAATTTTGAGCCAGTTCAGAATACAGTCGAGTTTATACTCATTTTTCTCAGAATTTCAAGAGGAATTCAATGGTAACCTTTGTTTCTAGGGTTGAACAACAAAATTGAAGAGTGACTTCAAGATTTGCTTTTGTAAATCAATTTTCATTATATTTTTTGACATTTGATATTAATGAAGAGAAATATCACTATTGAAGGTGACTTGGAGATGTAGCCTAGGAGAGGTGAACTCCATCATCAAATATTTTCTTATTAATTATTTGATTTTCTGTTGTATTATCTCTCATTATACTACAAATTATTCATCATTTCATGAAGTTTTGGATAGCTAAAAGATTCACAAATGTTCTACAACATTGTCAATACGATCAAGAAATATTCGAAATCAAGTTAGATGTTAACATGTTTTTAAAGAATAATTTAGCATCTAAGGATTTTAGGATCAAGTTGGTATTAGAGCAGGTTGATATAACTGAAAGGAAACATGCCTATCACTAGAAGGCAAGTTGGTATCATAGCTATTTTTGATAAGTGTTTGAAAGTGAATGTGACAAGGTCCAAGACTCAAGTTGGTGAAGGTGTTTGAAGACTCCTTAAAAATATCTCTTTGTTGTAGAAGACAACATGAGTAAATATATCATGAAGTTAAGGCTTTAGATGGACATAAACCAACAAATTCAAAAGGAGAATTATGAATTAAGGATGAAACTACAATCTATCGAGGAGGAGAAGCATAGGCTTCAAGATCAATTGATATGTCATGAAGAATTCCTTAGAAGTATCATTCATGAATTGGAAAGAGAGTTGTAGACTAAGGACTAGATATTGGCACCATTCGATGAAGTCGGGAAAGTAGAGAATGAAAATTCTCCTATGCAATAAAGACTATATCCTATGAAAGGTTTACAGATAGTAATCGAGGAAGATAATTCTTCATATTCTTCTTCTCCTCGTCAAGATGGAGAATGTTCTAGGACGATTGAAGTAAGGAGAAATTCAAATGAAGAGGTCCTTCATAAGAAGTTGGTATTACCTTCTATCCTAGGGAAAGTTAACAAATTCCATACATCTTCGGGAAGATATGTTCATTCCAGAGAGGGGATGAAGACATTTCCCACTAGTAAGAATGACATGAATTTATGGTCTACGTATCCATGTGATTCCTTTGGAACTAGTAACCATAGTATGGTGAAATGTTAGAGAACACAATCCTTGCAAGAAAATCCACCCAAGAAGAAGGCTAGAGGCAAAGGTCATTTTCCAAGACAAAATAATAGGAAAAGTGATAAGCAAGGATTGTGGTTCCAAGATGGGAACAATAACTTCTTCTCTTATTGTGGTAAGAGTGGACATCGGATAGAGAAGTGTTGTATTCTTTATCCACACTTATGTCTGAAGCATAACCAAGAAGATGTAAAGGCATTTACAAGAAGACAAGTAACAAACTCAAGTGAAGTTAATAGTCTTGTGGAAAGATTCAACAAAGAATTCTTCTTAATGGTTGGTATTAATAGTGTAATGTATGAATAAATCGATGTATGGTTCATGTACAGTGGCTCGTCTCACCACATGACAAGAATGAGATCGATATTCCTTAATTTCTCATAAATTGGCACATATTGATTTGTAGGATTTGGAACTAACACTAGGCAAGAAATAAGAGGGTTTGGATATGTAAGATTCGAGCTCGAGTCGGGAGGATTTATGGGAATATAACATATGATATATGTTCCATATTTGAAAGTAAACTTAATCTTAGTTTCATCTTTGAAATATGAAGGATATGCATTTTCTTTATAGGATGGACAAGTACATGTTTATTCAAAGGAATTTTCTCAAGACTCGACACTGCTCCAATGGAGAAGCGTTTGCTGAACTTAGAGTCATTGTATGAAGATCGCTGGTCTTCATTACAGAACAATGAGGAAGCCAAAAAATGGTTGAAGGCCACCTTTGATCGCCATGTCAACCTTCACTCATTCAATGAAGGCGACCTCATCCTTGCTTACGATATTGCTCACGATACCCTTGGCCATGGAAAATTCGAGTCATTATGGCATGGAACTTACATCATCCAACATTGCCTCACTAAAGGCGCATACATCCTGGCCTCTATCGAAGGCCACCCTCTCAAAGAACCCATCAATGGGTTGTACTTAAAGAAATTTTACACCTGAGTGTAGCCATTCTACACTAGGCTTTTTCTTTTCTGTACACGTTTCATAGAGTTTTTAATCTTATTTTTTCCCCTCCATGCCTTGCATCTAATCTACCATTTGTGTTATTAACATATTCCTCCTCCATCGGCCTACCACATTGGTTACGCCGACGAAGCTAGTTGATGGACACATAATCTCGTTTCGGCCGCTTGGGCCTTATATACCCCGTCACATGAACTACTCCACTCCAGCGGCATATGTTTGGGCTTAGCAAACAAAAACCAAGCATAATACATAGTCGTCATTAGCCTCCTTTTCAAGGCCAATCACCACCATATTCGTCACCTTAGCATCTTACTATATTCTCAGCTCGTTGTCCTTCAACTCAACAATGTATACCATGTCCGTGATCCTTGCCTCTTCCACAAATACCTGCAAGTTAGACTTTTATATCGACATTTTGATTCAATCACATTTACACATATTCCATGAAAATTCAATCAAATAGCAGATAATATGGCTAACCTAGTGTTAGATTGGCATTTATCACATCAAGATACCATTACACACACATAAACCATCAAAAGTCTGTCACAACATATATATATCGATCAATGTGCCATCAATGTTTAAAAAAAGTAGTACAACACGTACATCACCCGTAGGCAGGTGAACCACCTCATCCCTACAGGTACAAAATAGGTGTCACATCACCCTATACAAAATGGGCTCCCAGACCTATATAAAAAGAAACATATGTATAAAAAAGCACTCATGGCGCCTCTATAGCTCCACCACCTGGTCCTCTCTCCGGAGGAGGTGACCCACTAGCTAGAGGTCCCTCAGGTCCTAGGGGCAACCACCCAGTCATACCCGCCCTCGCTACAGCTGCTCTGCGGATCTGGGTCTGCAACTCCGTCGGAAGGCCCACACACTGTTCCAAGACTCTCACGTCTTGGATCCGTGTCCACATGCCCTCAATAAATCCCTATAATACCGCCTCCAATCGGTGGTGAAAATCCTCAAACTCTCTGCCGACCCCCGTCGGAGGAGCATGTGAAGGCCCTGGACTGGGGTCATGATATCGACACCTCCTGCCTACTCTCTCATCATCGACCATACTTGCACCAACCTCATCCCACTGCCGTCTCTCCCCTTCCCGTGGCTCTCCCCGCTGTGGTCTCATGACCCCTTGACGAGTCGACTCTCTGACCAACTCTACCTCCCGACCGCAAGGTCCCACATCTGCACACACAAAAAAAAATGATAGCATCAACATCCATCCATACATAAAACATATGCTATACTATATAAAAATCAAACCATCAAATGCATCAACATACCTCTACGGTCGAACACCTCTCTAGGGGTAGCACCATATCTGGGTCCTCCCAGAAGTCCACCCCATTATATGGGAACTGGAGTATGATCTGTGGCATTTGATGCCACACCCATGAAATCTCACCCGTAAAGTAATGGCCACCCTCCCCGCCCCCATGATGAACTAATATCATCACCCACAACATCAATCATGGTTCTCGCGCACCCGACGTGTCCAACAAAACTCTCGAGCGCAACATGGACACCCTCTCCAAAAACCAGGCCTCCAAGATAGATCCAAAGGAAAAATCACTGGAGTCAACAGCCCGACACCGGTTAAGCTTCCCTATCATATTGGTGTGTAGCATCACACCCCAGGCAAAGTGCTCACCACTCAGTGCCCTCTGCATGATCTTCAACTGACCACCACTGATATGCTGAGTAACTAGAGATCCATAAACCCTCACAATCATCGCTGCAATGCAACGATGCACAAGGGAGTCCATCGCCCCAATCCTCACCACTGATCCTGACATGAAGTCCTCTCTTGAACAATACATCCATGCCAGGTCAGCCAACTGTCCATCCCTGGGTAACATGGGCTCAGCCGGTAGCGGGATTCCCCGAAAAGGGAGCCCAGTCAAGAAATACGGATCCTCGGTCACCGAGAATGTGATCTTCTCCCCTCGCACAATGAAACACCGCTGATTGAGACTCCACATAGATATCAGGAACTACATTAGGTGATATTGTTCTCGCACCAGTGAACAGTAAATTTTTTTTAGCAACCCACAGGGTGCCAAAGGTCCCCGTACACCCGAATCCTCATCTCTCAGCACCTCTCTCAAGTGAACCTAGTCTCTCTCCCTCCAGTGGAATGGCATTGTCAAATGGTCACCTGCATCCACAAATACAATACTTGATCATACATCACAACCCCTAAAAAAAAACACCAAAATCTCATAAAAGACAAGTTTTTTTTACACCCCTCAGCTTTGCCTCAGGTGCGTGGTTGTTTTCCCCACATGCATGCACATGGGCGCACCTGTTCATCCCACAATTTAAAATTGATGTGCAACTGTCAGAGACACAAGGGTGCATACATGCACCCCTGTCACACACACAAATGCGCATTCATGCACACCTGTAAACTACACAATTACGCACAAATGCACAACTGCTAGAGACACTGCCGCACACGAGTGCACAGTTGTGCTTCGAACATGCACGCACACAATGCATGCCTATTTTCCCCATTCAAGAACCACTGTGCACGGATATCCCAATTACATCCATGCACCCACTTGCAATAATCATTCAATCCCCGTGCACTGGGGGGACCACCCTCACAACATCCCTCTGTACGACCACCTGTACGACCCTTCCCAAAATAGAAATCCTAATTATTATGTAGGAGGATACGACCACTAACCTAGCAGTCGCTAATCCTGGATTGGCTGGATCGATCTCCCAGAATCTCAAAATCTCCTCTAAATCCTCTTGTAAACTCACTAAGACAGCAGGTACAAATGAGGTGGCATTATGAGCCCTACAACTATATATAATCCCTTTTTCCAAAACTTCCATGCTCAATTACAAGAGATTCAGACCTCTGTTTTTTGATCCATCTTCAGCCATGGGATCAGGATCCCGCCCCCTACACATTCACATCCCTTGGGCCACCATCCATCCTCAGGCCTGAAGGATGCATTTTCCTCACATCCTGCCCAAGTACGCATGCTTATATTCACAATTATAGAATAAATTTTATATGTTCTTTATCTTCAGATATTGTTCACGTTGGGTATTCGGTTTTTATGTATGTAGGTACTTGGTCATCATGCATCAAAACAACCCCTTCAGGTATATCATTGACACTGGCATGCAATCATCCCCTTTGAATATCAATTGCATCTCCCAGTCACACCCTCCGATATTTTCCTCTAGGGTCCCCCCATACGGCTTTGTAGTACTAACACCTCTGTTGTATTTCAGTACTGTCACCCGATAGAATTATCTCCTACATGAGTTGTCCCAATTGAAGTCCCCTTTGTCACTTTGACACTCATGTTCTTTTCACCCCCTAGGGCTGGGATTCCCAATAGTCTTCGCATTCCCGAGAATTAGCCACATGCTCCTTCTCCTCATTTTGCTAGCTTTCCCAAATGGACTCCCGGGTAATCTCATTACGGTTCACATTTTACTATGCCTCCGTAGTATCATTAACCCTCCATTTCATCCACTATCAGTTTTCCCATCTGCATATTTTCCTCCATTCATTTACCTAATACAGAAACCCACCTATGGGGCCCCCACCCTCCAACTATTTTCCAAGAAACTTGCGCCCTCACCGGCCAAGCCATATTGCACCGGGGCACCCGTTTCTGTATCTGCACACTTATCCCAACTTATTCTTTATTCATTTGGTAATTGTACAAACCCTTTGTTCCAAAATTTACATAGCTTTCTATTGTCGCCTTTAACGACCTTCCTTTTCCGACAAAGCAACCCTTGTCACCCTTGGTTGGGGAATTTTTCACCTTCTACCCTTGTTGACATCATCCATAAACCCCGAGTATATCATAGTCCATACACCTTTGATATCTGCATTTTCCCATTTTTTCACACCTTTGGCACAATTTACCCATGTCTAGTCGTCCCCCTGATGCTAGATTCAGTTTCATGGTTGTTTCCACTCATCCTTCACATATATCCCCAACAAAGGGCAGTCTTGAGTCTCACCACTTCTTGAATTCGTCCATGTTCCTCATCAGTTCCTAATCTTATCCAGTGGATTTCATGAAGCCCTTCGCTTCTTAGAGTCATGTCTCCCTTTCTGTCGACATCAGGACAATTTACAGAAGGGTGATAGTATCTTGACTCTCATTACCTTTACAATGAGGAGTCTCGGATGACACAGAGAGAACCATCATTGCTCTCTGCTGTTGTTGACCCCCATAACATTCGACTTCAACACTTTCTCATATTGTGGTGGGTCCTACTTCTTGACTATTGCAGTTGTTTTTATATTCTTCGAAGACCTATGAAATTTGTTGGGCTATCAATGCCCGCGAATCCTCGACACTTATTACAGGTGTCATCACCTATTTTCAAATTTTTTTCACCATCAGAATTGTCCTCTACCATTATCAAAATGCCCCGGAGGGCGCTGCAGTCATCTACACCAACACATAGTTTCAGTTATTGTCTTACACATTTTTGAGTTACATGACATAAACATGGGGCATGCCTGCCTCGTTTGTCTACAATTTTATTTTTCCACACCTCATGAAATATTTGGGTCCCACGGGTTCCCCTCTCCCTCCAATGGGTCACTCTTGCAATTCCTCTCAACACTCTTTCTTACAAAGGTATTCTCAGTAGAAGAAACATTGATGTATCTCGGTTATACGTATGCTCCTAACCTCACACATCAAAGGGCATCTGTTATCACTGAAATTTCATCCAAAAATGGTTATAAGAATCCAACATCTCCAAACACTTATTATTTCATCCATGGCCCAAAATATGCATTTCCAAATGGAACAAACTATACAACTGGTTATAAAATCAGCATGCGCTCAGAATACAAAGGAAGCGCATGCACATGCATCAGTTGAAAACGTCGAAAAAGTGCACATGCACCCGATGCACAACTGTGGATGAAAAAATCCACGCACACCTCAGGACGACGCATTTATGATTTTGGTCGGACTCCCACCCACTTATGGTTCATATCCCAAGTCTATTTGACCCTCAAATCCGAATTGAATCTAAGTGGTGGGCTGGTGAAATACCTGGAGGTGCCCTAAAAGGATCCTTGTTCACACTAAAGACCAGTTGGATAATGCTTCAAATATTTGCTATAAAAAGAGGCCATGGGTGCACTATATTTCCAAGAATCTATTTGTATTGTTATGTTGCCTATATTCTCCTACAAGGAACCTCTTTCCTCATTGGAGCATACAAGCACCATTTCATTGAGCTATTCACATCACCTCTTGAGTGAATGAGATTTGTATTTCTTCACCATTTCTTTCTAGTTTTCTATTTGTAAGAAGAGCTCTTTCATTGGGGGTTAAAGATCCCTCCCTTGGAGGAAGAGGGGACCCATAAGTCTCCCTTTCTCTTTGGTGTTTTCCCACTAATACAATCTATCCATTGGTGGCATGAATATTGGTTATTTTTTATTCTACTTTCCTTATGCACTTTAGTTTAGTTTCCTTAATTGTTATTAGCTTAGTTGTTTATTTATTTCTTGTGCTTGATGTGTCTAACTCTTGCACTCATTTCTGTCCTGTCTAGCTAACCCAACTGAACTTTCAAGTGTCCTTCTTTTGCTCATTTAAGTGATGAAAATGATACAACACTTAGGATTTGTTTTTATATCTCGAGTCTTGAGTCATCATAGAGCCGGACTAGCTTCCCCACAGGGCTCACCACTTGTTACAATTACCACCACATTTTGAGTCTTTGTCTTCTAAAAGGCGTAAAATTATTAAACATAGTACACACACCTCCACTGACTAGACTTGTGATCATACAAGGATGAGCACTGAATCGAGTCAGAAAAATACTGGGAGTCCTTCAACTCCCATACCTACTATAGTTAACGATACTCCTTCGACACCTTCAACCACAATGGTTGTAGTGTCGAAGGTTCCTATCATCACTCATGTCTGTCCTATAGTGAATACTCAACATATAGCCACGAAACCTTTTGGGTCCATTTGTCACTCATTGGGCTACAATATTCAGTCAATCGCTATGGCCTCTATCCCTTTTTCTTATGGTATGTTGAATTTCACATCACAATTTTCATCCTCCATCCCAGCGTTTAGTCCAAATACTAGTATTGGACTTGGGGGCATGGCTCCTCCACATACTCCATTTTCGTTTGGTGGTACTCATATCCCACAAATGACTCCTATAGTGGGAGGCCTTCCTCATTTTCACCCCAGGTCTAATCTTGGTCCTAATGCTTCTGGATGGAGTAACCAACCTGGCAGACAAGCTACTGCTTACGGTCTTTCCTTTACACCTACCTCCTCTGTACCAATTCAGACAACATGTTTGGCATGGAAAATCCACCTTTATCCTCCAGTTCCACACCTAGAGGAGGTCAGTTTCATACCTTGGGAAATCCCCAAAATGGAGCCACTTCAACTGGGGGCAGCTTTTACAACCCTCATCATAACATTCCTACTGGAATGGTTCCCAACCAACCCCTCATGAATTAGTTTGGGGGAGGGTATTACAATCCTGGACAATGCCCTAGTGCATACCAGAATGCTGGATGGGCTACGATTCCCCAACAACAATCTTTCTAGGGAGCTTGGGGCAAGATGTTGCAACCCCATCTCCCTTTTCTGGCCATGCTCAATCTGCCAAAATTGTCTAAATTAATGAATGACCCTATGCGTCATGATCCGACATGGCCCCCCATCCCCACCAAGCTTCCTTCGGATATTCCAAAATTTGAGGGAAAAACTGGTGAGGATGCTAGTGATCACATCACTACGTTTCACCTTTGGTGCTCTTCGAACTCCTTTAACGACGATTATATTCATTTAATATTGTTTCAATGCACCCTCATAGGGGTCGCAGCGAAATTGTATATCGAGCTACCAAGGGGGACATACAGATCTTTTAATCAGATTTTAATCTTCCTCAACCACTTCTAATTGCCAGTACGCTATGATGTGGGCATAAAACTTCTGTCAGCCTTCCATCAGGACAAAGTCACTCATATATCGGATCACATATAGAAGTGGCGTAGACAGATGAGGTTGATCAATGCCTACATACCCCTAAAATTCCTGCTAGAGTGGTTCCTTAAGTCTCTACAACCTTATATTTCGAAGGATGTTTCTATATCCACGGTTACATCTGAGGAAGAAGTGTTTTTTAAAGCACAACAGTTAGATCTCATATATGCTCAGTAATAGATGCTATACGAGATTCTTCCATATGTACCGAGGTCAAACTATGACCCTAGAAAAAAGCTCGGGCCTCATGCTGATGAAATTGTAGGCTCTGCCAATGTGAAATATGCAGACTCGATGACAAGACATTTGAAAGAGTTGTCTCTAAACTAGTTTGTAGGAGGGCTAGATTCATCTGTGTCCTCCAATCCCACTCAGTCAACGAATGTACATTCTGTGAAATCATCGACCAACCTGAATGGTAACCAACAACCAGGAAGGAATATAAATAAAGGACGTGGTAACAATCGTAAGGGTGGGAATAATAGTAATAAACCCAAGGACAATGGTAATAATGAGAAGTCGAATAATAATGTTGGTGAGGGAAAGAAATAAAGGCGGAAGGTGAAGTTTCCCTGTAAGCTTTGTACAAATGATCACCTTACCCACTTATGCCCCAAACTTGCGGAAGCTACGAGGCTTTTTATCTCTACTATTGTGGGTGGGAAAACCCCCTACGGACTAGCATTAAGGGTTCTGTAATGTATGCAGAAATAACCTTCGAAAGTATCCTACTTTTTACTATTATCCCGACATAAAACCCACATTCATACATAAAACACAAGGATAAAAGGATCCGATAACTCTACCTTGACCTTCATGTTTGGTTTCAATCCTTTTGCGTTCGGTTGCTCCTCGACTGCAAGTATCCTCCCAAATCCAACCTGCATTCACAAACAGACAAACGAAGAACTCCAAACATGCATCTTATATATAAATTAGTGGGTTAGAGGTGCTAATACAATATAATCAAAACTGAATATTGAACACCTCATATGGCGGGACGGGAAAAATAATTCTTTCTATTAACCTCACAAAAGTAACTTACAATGGTGAGATCGACCACTGCTCCTCGAATATGGTCCTTGGCTCCTCTTCAACTGTGCACCAACCGCTTCCACATATGCTTCTATTCTTTAGTTCTCACAAAATGGTTGCAAAATATTGGGGCAAGGGGAATACAAAAAAGGGCAGAGTTTCTTTTCTCTTATTTTTCTCTCTTGGGAAGGGACCCCTACCTGTTCTTTTATAGGCTAAAAGAGGGTAGTTATCCGGTTGAGTGACCAACTATGGGTGGTCAAACGGTTTAGGCAATTACTTGAAAATCTGTATTCCATTTGCAACTTTCTATTTTTGTTCTTTTGTCAATATACGCGGGTTGTAATGGGTCATCTAGCGTATACATGCGGGCATCAATGGTGCAGGGAGCATACATCTTCAAAAGGTTGGTTTTTAGAAGAGTTGTTCAATGGTGGCTTGGAAAAAGTGGCAAGTGAGATGGCCTGATTCCAGGTATGCATGTCTGGTGCAAATTAGGGTTATAACATCTACCCCTAGCTGTGCTGACTAATCCTTTTCCACATAATCAACACATGGCCTTGAGCTCCTCCAATGCCGAAAATGCGGCAAGTGGGAGTGAAAAACCATCGATGCAATACGGTGACCATTTATGCATCAATATGGTTAAATATGAGGTTAATGTAGCCACTCGGTCTCGTGATTACATTTCTTTGCAGATTGTGCCTGGTCTAGAGTGCCCCCCACCTCTGGAGACGCCTTTATAGATCGAAAAACCAGAGCCCCCGCCTTGTATTCTGAAAGGAGTACTCAAGTTATCTTCCCACAATCCTAATGCTAGAGCCACACATAACTAATCTATTGTTGAGGATCTGGGTCAAACCCCTTGTGCGATGTCGGCTTTAGAGGTACTCCAGACGTGTCCTTCATAGAGGAATGACTTGCTATCTATGTTAGGAGCTCTAGATTCTTGTGGCTCTAAAGTTATCAAGTTTGATGTCGCATATGCGAAGCCTCGCTTGCCTTACCATGTGGCATTCGAAATCCATGTGGGTTACTCAATGTATACCATCAAATGTACTATTGTTGATGAAGGTGCTGCAACATGTGTGATGTCCTTGGTCTATTGGAAAGCCCTCAGCTCTTCGACCCTGTCTCAATCTCTGACCATGTTGACTGCTTTTGACGGTCGTTCCTTCCACCCTCACAATATTCTTCCTGCCTTCCCAGTCCAATTAGGTGGAAGGAAAGTAGAAGTGGATGTTGAGGTGGTTGATGCACCCCTCGACTATAAATTGTTACTAGGGATCAATTGGACTTATGCTATGACTGCAATCATATCGTCCATGTTCCGTACTCTTTTGCCTTCCTCATGATGGGAAGATCATGACAATTGACTAGTTTTCCTTTGTGTATGCTAGCCCCAATGAATCAGTTACACCGTCGATCCCCATGATCGACAATTCTCAACCGAAAACTAAGAATATTGGTGTCAGAATGTATTCATCCCTTATGGGTACCTTTAACTTCATGGCATCTGTTTATCACATATACACCATGTCCTGTATGTTCGCTTCATCAAAGAGATCTGTTCCTTTCTGCACTTCATATTTTAATGATCTGTGGACCCTACCTTCCTCGACTGCATCTTGTGAAGGTCAGTCACATACTGGAATGACCATGCCACTATCGACAGCAGAGATAGCATATCAAGCTGTTCTTGACTCTTCGGTCGATCCAAATCCGGTTACCTCGTAGACGGACAAGTAGGATCTTGTTCCTGAGCCCGTGTGGGCCACTTCATTTTATTTTCCACATGAATGCCTTGATGAGACTTTACCTTAGGATGAAGCTATCATAGAGGCCATGAATGGTTCTGGCAGGCCATGGGATGATATGCATCATCGCTCTTATTTTCTCCCAGAGCTTGCCAAAATCGAACAAGCTGATTTTAGATTTACCTTGAGCAAGATAGTCGGTCATGCCATAGTTCCACTTGATACGCACGGCATTTATGCCAATGAAAACATGGTGAGTATATCTTCTACCGTCATGATTGATATCTCGTATTCCTGGAAAGTTTGAAAATGTATACATCAGTGCAGATTGTTCGCCGAAAGAAATTCTAATCTACACCGATCTCTTCAAGGAATTTCGTTGTGTATTCTCTTGGTCATATGAAGAGATGTCGGGAATTGACCCTCGAATTATTGAACATGAGATTAAAACCTACCCGGATGCTAAGCATGTTCGATAATGAATTAGAGATGTCAATCCTATGAAGGCCCCTGTTATTAATGCAAAGGTAGAAAAATTGCTTAACGTTGGATTTATCTACCCAATTATCTTGACTAAATGGGTATCCAATATCGTTCTGGTGAATAAAAAGCAAGGAACCATCCACGTATGCATGGATTTTTGTTACCTGAATAAAGCATGTCCCAAAGACAACTTCTTGACACCCTTCATCGATCAGATTCATGACGAATGTGTGGGAAGCGAAGTTTTTTATTTTATGGATGAATTTCCAGGGTATAACCAAATTTAGATTAAGCCCGATGACCAACATAAGCCATATCATCCTTCCAACGAGCTATGACCTTTGCATTTCATGAGCTCAAGCACATAGTCGAAGCCTATATCAACGATCTTGTTGCCCACTCCTATAAGAGAGTGGATCACCCTAAACACATTCGACTAGTTTTTGAAAGATGTAGCCATTATCGTATCTGTTTAAACCCTCATAAATGCATATTTTGCGTTAGGTTAGGTCGAATTCTAGTTTTTTTAGTCTCCGAGACTGGGATCATGGTAGATCCGTTAAAGGTTGAGGCAATACTTCGATTACCTCCCCCGTGCACTCTTCATCAACTTCAAGGTTTACATGGGAAAGATAACTTTTTATGAGGGTTTATAATGAACTATGCCAATATTACTAAGGGTTTCATGCATCTCTTAAATAAGGACACTCCTTTTATCTAGGATGAGCGAGCTCAGGAATCCTTCGATGCTTTGAAGAAATCCTTGGTATCGATGCCTCTACTGAAGTCTCCAGACTATGGTAGAGATTACTTTCTTTATGTCGCTGTGTCCAAAGAGATGATTGGTATGGTGATGGTTCAGGAGGATGATGAGCTCCATGAGAACGTCATTTACTATCTTATTCAAAACTTAGTCAGCCCTGAACTCAAATATTCTCATGTTGAAAAGATAACTTTGGTCGCAGTTCACTCAGTCCAACGATTATGACACTATATATTGCTTTGCAAAACTATTGTGGTTGCCGATGCCAATCCATTTCAATACTACTTACTAGGCATATCATAGGGGGAAAGTACAATAAATGGATTGTTATTCTACAAGAATTCGATCTCAATTTCACTTCTGCGAAGTCCAAGAAGTAACTAGTTTTTGCAGAGTTAATATACAACTTCCCTCGGTTAGATGATGATGTCATTCACGTTGATTCATTTACGGATGAACACATTTTCCTTGTCTCATCATCGGACCCCTGGTATGGAGATATTTTTGTCTATCTTCAAACTTTGAGGTTCCCTCAACATCTCTCGTGAGATGACCGACAACGTATACAATATCAAGCTAAGAATTACTTTATCATCGGTGAAACTCTGTATCATCGAGGAGTAGACAATATCTTGCATCATTGTTTAACTCATGAAGAAGTTGAGTCCATTCTAAACGACTTCCACAGTGGGGATTGTGGTGCTCAACTATCCAGGCTTGCGACAACCCAAACATTTTTGCGAGCCGGTTATTTTTGGTCATCTATTTTTAAAGATTGCGTCGAAGTAGTTAAGAAGTGTCACCCCTACCAGTTGTTCACTTAGAAAATGAGCTCGCATCCAACCCCTCTCCATCCATTTGTTACTGTTGGTCCCTTCACCAATTGGGGGGTAGATTTTGTGGATTGCAACCCAACTTCAGCTGGGGGGAATCAACACATTATTGTGGCCATAGATTACTTTAATAAGGGGGCTAGGGCCATGCCTACAGTTAAATCCAATGGTAAGACTACTTCCTTCTTCATGTTCAATCAAATTATAGCCAGGTTCAGAATCCCAAGTGAGATTGTCACTGATCATGACAATCACTTTCATAATGAAATGATAGAAGAATTAGCATGATAACTAGGGTTTAAACATGGTCATTCTTCCCCTTACTACCCTCAGGAAAATGGACAAGTAGAGGCCATAAACAAGTCTCTCAAGACCATTTTGCATAAAACTATCAGCTAGAGCAAATCTGACTGAAATATCATGCTTTACCCAACACTTTGGGCATACTAAACCTCGGTTAAGACTTCCGTCATTTTTTCTCCTTTCCAGTTAGTGCATGGTGTGGAGTCGATCCTACCTATTGAATGTGAAATCCCTTCTCTTAGATTTTCATTTGCACTACTACCTGACACTTCCAATCTCGAACAATGCCTCATACACCTAGAGAGTCTAGATGAGAAGTGTTGAGACACCTCCACGACTATCAAAGTGAATAAAAGACGTGTCAAGATCCAATATGATAAGTATGTCTGTCCTTGGAAGTACACTAAGGGTGACTTGGTCCTTCTATATGATCAAGCCAAAGAACCACTGGGGGCAGGAAAGTTCAAACCCATGTGGCACGCTCCCTATATTGTGCGACGGATCTTAGCAAAAGGAGCCTATGAAGTACAATATTATGAAGGGAACATACTGGCTGAGCCCAAAAATGGCTTCTATTTGAAAATATATTATGCTTGAACCCAAATATTGGGCGTAACTCTTTATATACTATTGTATTTTAGTGTATATATATTTTCCCTTTGTTTTTATCTTCATCTTGCTTATCAAGTTTTCCCTTGGTTGGTAGATGTCAACAGAGTCTTCGGTCTACTTAGGATTCATAGACGAGGCCAATCTTCATACATGGAACTTGGATTTCGCCGCTTGGGTTGTTTACTCACCGAAGGGTCTACTGGTATCTTCAGGTGGCGTTTGCCTAGGTTCATCCATGAATAATGTGGCTGGGTATAACACTGTTATAGAACTTTTACGTGATTCCATTTTACATGGTATTCCCTCGTTAGAAGTTCGCTTGGACTCCCAGTTAGTAGTATGTCAGTTGAACAGTAGTTACCATGTGTGAGACCCTACTCTACTCCAATGATTCTTACAGGTATGACTTTTGGAACAAAATTTTGATTTGATTACTTATCATCACATACCTAGAAGTTCTAATTATGTATTCGATGCATATGATAATTTTGTTTTATATTAGCATTTGTCACATAACTAAAGAAAAGAAAACACTTTCATCAATATAAACATTGTAACACAAGTAAATCCAAAGATCAATCTTTTTATATATTTCATCTCTCCAAAAAATATGATGTTATAGTACAAAATTGGGGTTGACACCCTCAAACTACATATACAACCGATCATACAATATTCACGACATATTAGCATGTGGCACCTGATGTCTGTTATTATATCATACTATGACGTTTGCAAAATGTACCTAAGCACGAGGCATACCTACCACCTTCCGCTGCATCACCTCTGGCATATCCTCCACTTGAACCATGGGAATCCTCTACGTCAAACGAGACATGTTTCCCTGCACGTTTTTAAGCACTCTATCAACATCCCCTCTCGCTACCTCATCCCCCTGATGCCTTTGTTGGTGTCATGGAAGTTCGTCTGGCCATCGTGGACCTATGTCTGCATCACATACATGTTTAGTTAGTACCTGGCATCATCCAAAAATATTTTTTTTTTCTTATACAAAAATACAAAAAAATGAGATATTCAAAAACTTTGACATACCTACATCTCCATAGGTGGAGCCTGGTGGTAACGGCATGTCCGGATCTCCTCTGAGGTCAATCCCTACGTAATGGTAGTCCTCCAGATCCATCACTTGTCGACTCCACCAGAAGAAAAAGTCATCATTGTAGGGTGTTGGCACCCCACCACCCCCTGCCACCTCATCACCTTAGTCCACCACGCCATGTATGGATCACGAGGTCCATGCAGAACAATCTCAACTCTAGGGCCCAAGCCCAGAATTTGATCGAAGAAAAAACTACAAAGGATAGATGCGAACCCAAAGTTCCTCTTTCTACCCATTTTGTAGTCTTTCAGCTGGCTCTTCATGTTGGCCAACACTGAGGTGCACCAGCCATAAGTCATGGGTCACAAGCACTCCACTGAATAGAACATAAGTGGCCTCGATGCTTATTGCAAAGAGGGTGACCCTGTGAT
>ML779532.1:71680-99680 GCA_009831015.1 Picea engelmannii
GTAAAACAGATTGTAAGAGGCTATAAATGCCTATTTTTGATATGAGATAAGGGTTCAAACTGGGAGATATTTTATGCCACTGTATAGACTCTTTTTGCAGAAATAAAGTTCAGTTTCCTTTCGTTTGCAATATCATAATTGTTTATCTTTCATTTTATGTACTTTGATTTCGGTTTATTTTAGTTCATAAAGACTGTTATCTCTTTATTGAACTCATAGACTTGAAATTAAAGGATTTCCCTCTGTCTTGTATTAAGCCCTACATTCCCTTGTATTGTCAAATCAAGAATAGTGTTCTTCATCCTCTTTTTCAATTATTGGATCTGATTATTGTTTCCTGAAAACACTGTATCTTTAGATGTGTGATAAGTTGTTTCTTACATAAATCATTAAAGACCCCATTGTCCCAAACACATAAAACCATTATTTCTAAGTTACCAAGCATCCTTAGTATACAACCCTAAGAAGTTTCTTGGAGTGATAACAGTATGGATGGGACATGATACAATTTGATAGATCATCATCCAATAGTCTATTATAACATGATCATTGAATCAAGTTGGGTTGGTGTATAATATCATATTTTATTTCTATTTCGTATTTGAATCCCTACCCTATACATTCCCTCACCGCCTTCTCCTCCCCTCAGGGATGTTTGCATTATGGTTTGGTATGGTCAATATGAGTGTGTTTAGAGTTATAAATGCATTGTTTTGTTATGAATTCATGTGTTTATGAATCATATGTGTGTCCTCTATGTGTTTTTTATAATGGGTTTGTCTTGTGTGACACTAACAGGTGGAGATAGGAAACTATGGAAAGCACTCCAATATCTCTTCATCTATGTAACTACCTTGTTGATCACTCCTCATCCATGTGTATATTATTTCAATGCTTGCGCTCTCTCCATCCTCCAATGATTCTCTCTAATCAAACAACGTGCACAGTCATTATCCAAACCATCATCTTCTACTAGGATTTTAATGTTTCACTTCCATTTTGTCCATGTGTTTAGGATTTAGGTAATTCTCCTTGTGCTTCCTCCATAAACTCTCTAAAAGTCCCAAAATCCAATCCTTTTCGACCATGTATCATCTAATTAATGTTCATTGTTTTCCTTTTTCCTCCATTCATGTGGCATCCATATATCCTATCTTTGTAAACCTTTACTACTAGCACATTCTATTAGGTCCCAGTCCACCTTAGTGATCTTCACTCAATGATTGTTAACCTATAATTTATTGTGTTCCCATTCTCATCATCTCAAGAATGGCTCTACTTTAATTCCATTCACCACACATTCTACATCTATTAGGTTCTATTAGGTCCATTGATACTCCATGCCTCTCACAACTCGTACTTTGTCTTGTCTTGTTCCAATGATTTTGCACCCATGTGGTGACCTCCAAAGGATTTTATCCCCAATGTGTCCTCCACGTCAACATCATATCAATATGCCAAAGTATCCTTGTATTCTTAATCCTAGTATACTTCGGGATTTCTTGCTCTAAAATTATTCTCGTGCCCTTCAAAAATTCACCATTATTATAGTTATCTCTCAATGATCCTCTCACACTTATCATTTGTCTCAAGCTCCAATCCATCCTTGGTTTGCATGCTTGTGCCATTCTTGGTTTGCATGCTTGTGCCATCCTAGGTGTTATGAAACTTGGTCTTGTGAGAGTACCTCCGATGCTCTTGTATTAAAGTCCCGAGGTTAATTAAAAATCACATCCTCATGCTTAGGTGCCATACCCTCATCTCATTGACATTGAAATTCTTTATCTTCAACTTTTTTCTCTCTCCTTGTACTCATCCTCTGATCATCAATTTTACCAAGCCTTTTTCCTCGCCAAATTGGTCTTCATAACATCCACCAAATAGAGTTTGTACTAGATATGCCACTCACTCTTACAACATCTACCCAATATGCCATTATCCGAGTCATATAAATTTCTCTTCCTTTTGAGATTCTTCACTCACTCAACAATGTTCACTCTTATTTTATCTTCCTAAAGTTTTCATTCTTTTGTAATCTTTTCCATCTTCATCAATTTTCTAATGCCTTCTTCATCTTCATTCTCTTGGAAACACTCTCCTCTTTCTACATCCCATTCCTTAAGTTATACGAGATCCTTCCTGATGCACCGAGGTCAAACTATGACCCTAGACAAAATCCTGGACCTCATGCTGATGGCATTGTAGGCTCTGCCAGTGTGAAATCCCAAGACTTGGTGAAAATCCATTTGAAAGAGTTGTCTCTAAACCAGTCTGCAAGAGGGTCAACTTCATCTATGTCTTCCAATCCCACTCAGTCAGTGGATGTACATTTTGTGCAATCTTCGACCGGACCAAATGGTAACCAACAACCAGGCAGGAATAAGAAGAAAGGACGTAATAATAATTGTAAGGGTGGGAAAAATAATAATAAACACAAGGTCAATGGTAATAATGAGAGAATGAATAATAATGTTGGTGAGAGAAAGAGAGAAAGGTGTAAGGTGAAATTTCCCTGTAATCTTTGTACAGACGATCACCTTATTCATTTATGCCCCAAACTTGCGTAAGCTGTGAGGCTCTTATCTCTACCACCCGTTGTGCCGAATAATCCTTTTCCACATAACCAACACATGGCCTCGAGCTCCACAATTGCCACAAATGTTGCCAGTGGAAGTAAAAACCCACTGGAAAAAGATGGTGATCATTTGTACATCAATATGGTCAAATCTCAGGTTAATGTAGCCACCCAGTCTCGTGATTATAGTTCTCCTCAAACTACACCTGGTCTAGAGTCCCCCCCTCCCTCAGAGGTGCCCTTGTAGATCAAAAAACCAGAGCCACTGCCTTGTATTCTGAACAGAGTAATCAAGCACTCTACCCACAATCCTAATGCTAGATCCACCCAGAATTACTCTATTGTTGAGGACCTGGGTCAAACCCCTTGTGCAATGTTGACCCTGGAGGTACTCCATATGTGTCCTTCACAGTGGAATGCCTTTCTATCTGCATTAGGAGCTCTATACCCCAGTGGCTTTAAAGTTATCAAGTTTGACGTCACATATGTGAATCCTCGCTTGCCTTACCATGTGGAATTCCAAATTCACGTGGGGTACTCAAAGTATACCATCAAGCGTGTGGTTCTTGATGAAGGTGCTGCAACATGTGTGATGTCCTTGATCTGTTGGAAAGCTCTCGACTCTCAAACTCTTTCTCAATATCCGACCATGTTGACTAGTTTTGACGGTCATTCCTTTCGCCCTCACAATATTATTCCTGCCTTTCCAGTCTAGTTAGGTGGGAAGATGGTAGAGGTGGATGTTGAGGTGGTTGATTCACCCCTCGATTATAACTTGTTACCAGGACACAATTGGACTTATGCTATGAATGTCATCGTATCGTCCGTCTTTCGCACTCTTTGTTTTCCTTGCGATGGGAATATTGTGATGGTCAACTAGTTATCCTTTGCGTATGCTAGCCCTAGTGCATCCATTGGACCATCGATCCTCGTGGTCAACAATTCTCAGCCGACAACTGAGAATATCGGTGTCGAAATGTATTCATCCCTTATGAGTACCTTCGACTTCATGACACTGATTCACCATGTTTACACCATGACCAATAGGCCCGTGTCATCAGAGAGGTTCGTTCCCTTAGCATCTCTCATGAGATGACCGATGATGTGTACGATACCAAGCTAAGAATTACCTTATTGTTGGTGACACTCTGTATTGTCAAGGAATAAACAATATCCTGTGTCGTTGTTTAACTCACGAATAAGTTTAGTCAGTTCTAAACAATTTCCACAGTGGGGCTTGTGGTGTTCATCTATCAGGGCTTGCGACAACCCAAAGAATTTTGTGAGCCAATTATTTATGGCCATCCATATTTAGAGATTGCATTGAAGCGGTTAAGAAGTTTCACCCTTGCTAGGTTTTCACTTGGAAAATGCACTCGCATACAACCTCTCTTCATCTAGTCATTACCGTCGGTCCCTTCACCAAGTGGGGGGTAGACTTTGTGGATTGCAACCCAACTTAGGTTGTGGGGCATCAACACATTATCGTGTTCGTAGACTACTTTAATAAGTGGGTTGATTCTATGCCTACAATTAAATCCGATGGGAATATCGTTGCCTTCTTCGTATAAAATCAAATTATCGCCAGGTTCGGTATCCCGAGTGAGATTGTCACTGATCATGCCTGCCACTTTCAGAATGAAATAATGGAAGAACTAGCATCCAAGCTGGGTTTTAAGCATGGTCATTCTTCCACTTACTACCCCCAGGAAAATGGATAGGTAGAGGCCATCAACAAGTCTCTCAAGACCATTTTTCAAAAAATTGTCAGCCAAAGCAAATCTGATTAGCATATTATGCTATATCCTGCACTTTGGGCATACCGAACCTCGGTCAAGACCGCCACTAGATTTTCCCCTTTCCAATTAGTACATGGTGTGGAGTCGATCTTACCTATTGAATGTGAAATCCCTTCTCTTAGATTGGCATTTTCACTCCTACCTGACACCTCCGATCTCGAGCGACGCCTCGTGCACCTAGAGAGCATTAACGAGCAGCGTCGAGATACCTCTACGGATATCAAGGAAAATAAAAGATGTGTCAAGGTCCAATATGATAAGTCTATCTGTACTCATTTGTACGCTGAGGGTGACTTGGTCCTTTTATACGATCAAGCCAAATAACTGCCGGCGACAGGAAATTTCAAGCCCATGTGGCATGGTCCCTATATCGTGCGACGTGTCTTAGAAAAAGGAGCCTATGAGTTAGAATATTATGAAGGGAACATGTTGGAAAAGCCCATGAATGGGCTCTACTTGAAAAGATATTACGCTTGAGCCCCAATATTTGGCGTAACTCTTTGTATACTAATGTAATTTAGTGTATATATATTCAGCTTCCTTATCGAGTTTTCCCTTGTTTGGCAGATGTCAACGAATTCTTCGGTCTACTTAGGATTCACAGACGGAGCCAATCATCATACATGGAACTTGGCTTCCACCACTTGGGTAGTTTACTCACCCAAGGGTCTACTGGTGTCTTCAGGTGGTGTTTTCCTTAGGCCATCCATGAATAATGTGGTTGAATATAGTGTCGTTATATAACTTTTGCGTGATGATATTTCACATGGTATTCTCTCTTTGGAGGTTCTCCTAGATTCCCAGTTAGTAGTATGTCAGTTGAATGAAAGTTACTGTGTGCTCGATCCTACATTACTTTGACGATTCCTATGGGTACATATTTTAGAGCGATAGTTTGATTTTATTACTTATCATCACATAACTAGGAGTTCTAATTATGTATCTGATGCTTATGCTAATTTCATTTTAGATTGGAATTTGTCACATAACTAATGTAAAGAAAACAATCTAATCAATGTACACATTGTAATATAAGTAAATCCAAAGAACCTTGTTTTATATATATTTCAAAAAATATGATATTTATAGTACAAAAGTGGGGCCAACACCCTCAATACACATATACAGTCGATAATACAAAATCTGTGACATCTACGTCTGTGGTGTCAGATGTGTGTCATGATAACAAACTAAAACATTTGTGAGATGTCAAAAGAGTCATAGCCAAGCTCTGGGCACACCAACCACTTTCCATTGCATGGCCTCCGACAGATCCACTACCTGAACCATCAGAATCCTATGTGTCAAATGAGACAGGTTTTACTACACATTTTGAAAGACTCTCTCTGCTTCTCCTCCTGCCGCCTCGTGAACCTACGTCTGCATCACACAAGTGTCTAGTTAGTACTTAAATGTCATCCAAAAATATTTTATTTCTCATATACAGAAATACAAAAAAAAGAAATATATTAAAACTTTGACATACCAATGTCCCCGTAGGTGATCCCTGGTGGAAATGGCATGTTAGGGTCCCCTTTGAAGTCGATCCCTGCATAGGGGTAGTCATCCAAAGCAATGACCTATCGTCTCCACCAGTAAAAGAAATCATCATTGTAGGGTGTGGGAACCCTACCTCCCCCTTGTCATTTCATTACCTCGATCCATCGTGCCATGGCTAGATCGTGAGGTCCTCGAGGAATGATCTTGACTATAGGTCCCAAACCTAGAACCCGCTCGAAGAAAAATATACACAAGATAGATGTAAACCCGAAGTTCCTCTTGTCACCCTGTTTTTATTCTATCAACTGGTTCTTCATATTAGCCAGTAGTGAGGTGCACCAATCGTACACTGTGGGTCTCAAGCACTCTACAACATAGAACATGAACAACCTCGATGCTTGGCGCAACGAAGCCAATCATGTGATCTTGGTCAAAATGAGGACAACAATCTTGAGGCTAAGATTGTTTATCGCTCAGATGGGGAGTTGAATCTCGACCTTCTTGGTCCTTGCCATACTATGAGTGTCTATGTACTCTTCTATATTCATACTTCTCCCAGCTCCCTAGGATTTGAGGTTCACCACCTCACCCCGGCGTGACAGTCCATTCAAGAAATATATATCCTCGACTTCAATCCTCAATGGTTTCCCATCAAGGTTGAAGCTCTCACTGTCAAGATCCCAGTAATCCACGAGCAACTGTAGCAACCTCACTTGGCCTCTCATCCCTTTAAGTGCCCAAAATTCGTACAACCTGCATCTTTTCAAGGCCATTTGGGCCCTCAGATCTCTTTCCACAACAACATCTACCTCCTCGTGTTCCCTTTCCCTCGATTCTAGCACCATCATGCCAGAGAAACATCAATTTTTGATTTAGAATCCATCAAAAACCTTGTTTACGGGCTTGTATGCGGGCTACAAAATTCACAATCATGTATAGGGTTGAGTACATGCGGGATATATTTTACATAGTCGCGTATAACCTCACATATACGCAACCTAATGAGTGGTAGCCTGCATACACCGAAATAATCAATTTGCGCCCTACTTAACTCAAATTTTGAAATCTAAGTTAAAAGTCTAATCCACTAGAAATGAAGAGGAGGGGAAGAGGAATTACCTGGTCCAGACAGTTTCTGATTCCGACACTCTCTTGCAATCACCAGTTGAAGATCGGAGGTAATTTGGTCTAATTTTCACTATTTGGGTAAAAAGTCAAAATGACATAGTAAAATTTGATTTTTGTTACTATTTATAGAATCTTTTACCCACTTTCTATAGTTTCGGATGGTATTGTCACCTAATGGACTAATACAGTAGTAGATTGAGTGGTTTTTGTAGTTTTCTCCAGGGATTCTTGCGGTTTTTAGCGTTATGTCAACCGTTTGTAACCACGGGTAGGTATTTTCGCTACCCACAATATAGGATAGGTATACGTTCCATCATGCACATTTGCAGTGTCCTATAACTATCATTCATATGCCTTAGGTACAAACCCATTTGTTACAACACAGAACCCTCCATTTTCTACAAATTGTGTCATTATCAAGTGGTAGAAACTTACCAAACATGGGTACTCTAGTTAGATCCTCTGCTCCATTTGGTGCCCATGCCGAGATTTTTTCCATAGGACCGGGAGTCCCTTATATCTAATACATGACTTTACGCTGAGCCTCATTTCTCACTCATAAAAATGCTGACCTATACCTAGAGGACTCCCAATTGAGTTTGATTTAAGCTCTTTTCCGACTCGTTTTCAAAAAGCAAAAAGATTGTCGAGTGAACTTGTCTCGTTCACACTCGTAAATTGGATTTGAAAAGACGTCTATTTGGTACAAGTTTATTCCTTTTTCAGGCCAAGTAGACTAATATTATGAAAAATGACATTTTTTGGCGTCAAGTTGGGATTACATCTCATGCCCTTGCATGTAGTATTGAGTCTATAACCAGTTCTCTCTTTGCATTATAAATAATTTGCCTCATCGGTTTTGAATCCTCAACTAAGCAGAGCCTCGTTTATATCCTTCACAATTTGACACTCTACACCCAGGAGGGAACATTCCCCCGAGTGTCCATCTCCCGCATGCATCTCCTTGCATTGAGCTTAGGTATGTTTCGTTGTTGGAACTAGTTTTTCTTATTTGCGACACTCGTTTCCTCCTCTGTATCATAGCATTCATTTGTCTATGAAAAAACAAAAAAATACGGGTGCGAAGGGAGTATTATCTTATATTGGCAGTAGTCGTGTCGCTTTTGAACATAACACAAAGTTATTGAGTCCACTTATCATCATAATTTTGGGTTTAGCATGACCTTAGGAAGTTGAGCTTGTTACAAAGAGTTTAATCCTCCAACTAGTTACTATTCCAGTTTCTATGGAGATTTTGATTGATGCCTCCTGCATCTCAGCATTTCATCATTGAGTCTATGCTTCTAGAGTCTTCCATATGCCTCGTTCTCTTGTTCAAAGGAAGTCTATCAACTTGTGTCGACCATTCCTCAGAAATATTGACTTTACATGTCGGTCATACCCTCAATTTGTCTCAAAATCACATGATATTGTAGTCCTATTACGCACCCTGGTCCTACTTTTATCACTGGTAGGTAACCATGAACCCCGCAGTCGACATTTCATCATTGGTTGTTGACTGGTTGGTTTCCCTTGTGTTCGACGACAAGACATATATTCACACATTGGGATTCATGCACTGTCTTGGATGCCATTATCCTTATTGGTGGTTTTCTCACCTTTGTCAGCAGTTTTCCTTATTGGCTACTATTCAGAGGGTCTTTTTCATGTACCGCTTGCACTTGGCACACATGAAAGAAAAACAGGGTCATTGGTTCGTGAACATGTTCTTCGTCTAATTTCCTCCAAATCATCAAGCTCCTACTTTGTACCTCGTGATGAATGATGAGAGATGCCTTAATGCTCTCTTTCAACGGGTCTCCTTCCATCGACTTCAGCCCATATATTCTGTAAATGAGGCCTAGATTGCTATGAGTATCTTGAGTCTTGTAGTCATTAGCGATAGGTTCTCTTGCCATTGACATTTGAGAATACATCAATGTCTCCTGATCGATGGATTCTTCAAGTGTTCGACCCTGACTCATTTATTCACACTTGTAAGAATGTACTCGATGCCTTGATACCAACTTTCTTCATTGGTAGGTTGTCTCACGTTTGTTAAAAGTATACCTCAATGAACGGTAATCAAACGATGTCTCATTTTGTTCGACCTAAACTCCTTTATTCACATTATGTAGAATTGCACCTTTGGTGGATTGTGTAGAATACTTGAAGACATCAGTATGTGGCTGCAGCTTTCCTGAGTTGTTGCTTCCTTTTCATTGGAATAGTACCTATATGACTTCAGTGATCATGGTGTTAGCACTAGGAGTCACATTCTGATTGCAAGTAAGGTAAGCCCAGTACCCATAAGATTATATGTGAAAGTATGAATGTGTTCTAAAAGGTCGAATGGAAAAACTCGAAATGATAATATCCTAACTCAGAAACAGGGCTAACATGTACTAGAAAATAAGGTCTTGACTAACTTCAACCAGTAGTTTGGGAGTAAATGTGGATAGAAAGAAGACTTGAATGAGAGGAATGTAAGGGCTACTGAAAACATTAGGTCCACAAGAGCCTAAGGAAGAAATCTTCTTAAAACAAGATCTTCTTGAAATCAGAAACTAAGGAGCTAAATAAACACCATGACAATAAAATGATCAAACATCCATCGTATCATTACCACAGTTATCCATATGAAGCATTCAAATATGAACATTTAGCATTAGAAGCAGATAGTCTGAAATAGAAGCCGATTTCTATTAGTAAAAAATTCTTAAGTCTAGTACACACTAGATCATAGTCACTTTATCCAAAATATTATAGTTTAGGAATCCTTGCTCAACCATCCAAACCTGCTAAAGCAATTGATCTATCTATTTATAACAAGAAAGGGAGGCATCAACTGGAGGTACGAGCTGGCCTCTTTTCCTTAAAAATCTCTAAACATTTATTTATTCTAACAACTAAGATAACAACCTATGTTATTAAATAGTGAAGTGTTGGTGACTAATCCAATCATGATTCTAACCGCTTTGATCCTCTTTTGCTGCTCAGCTCCTGTTTTTCCATGTGTCCCTTTGGAGCATGTAGTTGTCCTCTATATGCCAACTGCTACTTCTGTCATTTACTCCATCTTTAACTTATCCAAAATTGTTGGCCTAGTCTTCCTAGATCCCTGGTGTTTGCTGGTAAACTTCCTTGTGTAGAAAATCTGGGTAGCGCACCTTAAAATGTAACAAGGAGAGAAGGTAGCGCTTGTAGGTAGCGCCTCTTGTTACACATCGAAATTACTCACTTCGATAGTGTTGCAAGTGTCGTCATTATAAGTGTCACATTTTGTTCACAAGTGTCGCAAGTGTCAAAGAAAGAATACTGCCATGATGCCTATGTCATGCCTATAACGACATGAGAAGGACACTTGAAACACCTCAAACATTTGATTTGGAAGAAGAGAGATGAGTCAACAGGCTTATGAACCTCTTGCCATCTGAAAGCACCCCAAAAACTGATTTTTTGGAGGGGAGCGCTCCCCTATACTTCCCTCAGGAGTGATGGAGCCCCTCTATAAGCTATCAGGGAGAGTTATAACACTCATTTTCCCTTTTGCAGGAGCGCTCCTACCTTCAGGAGTGTTGGTTCTCCCCTATACATTACTAGGGAGCATTATAATGCTCTGAGTGCCCTTTTGAGGGAGCGCTACCTATTCTGGGTAGCAGTTGATTTGTTGAGAAGAATGGGGGAAGGATCTTTTCACTCTTAGAAGGTAGTTGGATTCGAATCGTCAATCAAGCCATGATCTTAGGGCAGATCCCTAACTGAAGGAGGAAAATCCTCAACTCACCCCAAAGATATCTCAAGTTGTTGAGCCTCTCCAAGGCTATATAAGCAAGCTTTCTCATGGTGAAAGGGGGATCTGGATGGAGAGTCATACCAAACTTATGATCTCATAAGTGATATTTGGGGAGTTGGGTGGAGAATCATACCAAAATTATGATCTCATAAGTGATACATAGTGAAGTGGAGGCTAATCAACGAAGCTATCGTCATTCAGATTGTGGAGCTTTTGAGCAAGGGTTAGGCAAGGAGAACTTGACGAAACTGCTACATTCCATCTATGTCTGTAAGTAACGTTTTGTCCTCATTAATGTAATATGCTTGGCATGTTTCTTTCTAATTTTTGTTTGACATTACATGAATTTGTCTCTAAGTAGATAGGTATGCTTTCAACTAATTTCAATAGAATAGGAAGTGGTTGTACTTTGTTTGTCTACAGGGCTTATCGAGGAGCGCAAGATTGGAGTTCAACTCGGAGTGTGCAGGGACAAACACTGGTAAAAGGTACATATTTCCTCCTGCCTCTTCATGCATTAGTTTGTGTAGACCTAAAAGGAAGTCAGTGACCATGATAAGCACTTTCTGTCTTAGAGTTAAGAGTCTAGCTCTTTGAGGAGATCTACCTATCCGCAAGAAGATTTTCCTTCAACACCTTTGTGTTGTGTATGTGTGTAAACTGGCTCCCTGTCAAATATTATGCAACGCCTATAGGTAGCGCCATTGTGTTGCACCCATATACCAACTCTGCCCTCTATGTAATATTACGCAGTGCTTTACGTAGCACCACTGTGTGTAGCTTCCGTTCTCTGTAAGATATTACGCAACGCATGTACGTAGCGCTACTTATGCTGCGTTTTCATACAACTTTGGGTATCATTTCCAGAACGCAACATCTTTAAATCTAGGACATGTGCAGAGCAGTTTGTTTCCTTCCAATTATGACAGATGCCTTGACTATACCATAGATAATGCCATTTACTTTTGAGTGAAGCTAGCACTTTAGAAAAAACTCAAAATCCATATAGATAAATTCCTAGGAGCATGTATAGATGGAAAACATAGTATCTTCATATCAGTTAACCCTCCCAAAAAGGAACAATTCCCAAAAATGGAGCTTACCCCTTACCAACTATTTTGTCATCTTAACACTTAGACTCACACTCTTTCTAGTAGAAAGAGTCTCTTCAATTGGCTCAACATATTTCTTATTCTTAGCGCTGGTAGGCTTCTTCAGTGTAGCTGAGCTCTCCTTAGTTGCTAGTTTATCATTTTCAATGGCAACTTATACCAACACTTGTAAATTTCTTTGAGCAGCCTCATATTGCAAGTGTCTTAGCTCTGCCTTTACCTTCCTATTCCGAGACTGAAAGTATTTGTTCTGTCTGTAAATATTCTTCAGTTGTTTATGAAGAGGCAGAGCCTTTCTCACTATGAACCTTGCCAAGTATAGGGTATGGTTGTAGCCAATCATGAGCTCATTCATCTGAGCCAAGTGGACCTTGCCTTCTTCTTTGAGACGAGCTATTTCTCTCCTTGCATCCCTAAGATTCTTAATAAGTCTTTTGTAGGTTTGGCTACCAAGGGGGTTGGGGACATGTGCAATCTCAGCAGGCTTCTTCTCATCTTTTTATTCCATCTGTACAAGAGTTTCCTTGCATGTTTCATCAGCCTTCTCAAAACCTTTTCCTTTATGCTTTTTTTCTTGCGCAACAACCTCTTCTTTATTATTCATAGTTTTTTCACAATATTTCACAGGGATTTCATCTTTCCTCTCCAAAGGTCTTTTGGTACTTTTACCCTTGATTTTATGTACAGGGGTTTCTTGTTTTTCTTCTACATATTTTTCAATGCCTTTCCCTTTCTTCTTATGCGTAGGGGTTTCTGGTAAAGACTGCTCTTTGAGAAACCTCCTTAGGAATTGATGACCTATTGAAAGGTCTTTTACCCTTGATTTCAACTACTAGAGGAGGGGAGGGAAAGAGAAGCTTATTCCCTTTTTTATATGTCACCTTGGTAGAAGAAGGAACTTCTTCTAACCTTGGTGGAGGTGGTGGTGAGAAATCTTTGTGTGGAGAAGGACATACTTCCTCCTCAGCTTCCCTGACCTGCTTGTTGATCTCTGAAATAGGGGCTCTGCCCTTTCTCTTCTTACTGATACTTGCTTTAGTACTAGTAGGTGATGGGACCTAGGATCTATGATTGGGGAGTAGGTGTTGGCTCCAGCTTGAAGTGAGAAGTAACCAAAAAATGCTCCCAAGAAATCTCTTTCTTTCCCAACTCTTCAAAGATAAGCATCCTGATAAGTCCAGAGTGGAAAAGACTAGAATCCACATCCTTAGATTTGGCTTGCACCCTATCTGACATTTTACCTATGATTCTCAGCAGGTAATAAGGAACATTCATCTGAACCTTACCAATAAAATGTAACAACAACCTTATGTGGTAATGATACAAGGTGTTAAATCTCCCTTCACAACTAAATATCTCTGTATGATTTTCAACATTCTGTCAAACTGGTCGATCCACTGATTCCTTGGCATACTCTTAGATAACTCGTTGGCTTAGTATTCAGGCTTGAAGATATATTTAATGAAGGGTGACCTCAATACCATGGCCTTGAACCAATTTTCACCTAAAATGGGGATCCATGTTGCAGCTGAGATGGAGGCTTCAGTTACCTCAAATTCCAAATCTCCAACTCTGGTTTTCTTGCCATCAAAATTTAATGCAAATTGTTTTGCTACTTTCGGGTGACCTCTCTACATGTTCTGGCAGAAAGAGAGGCATCCTTCTCTTCAAAACATCTCCCTTGCCATGGGTTATGTGTAAAAAAGGTGCATGTTCACAGGTTCTATTCAAACTATCTTGCCACCTTTGTGTGCTTTCTTCGACTGAGGGGTCTCCATGACTCAAAATGAGGGTTATTAAGAGGCTTAAGGGATGCTATTGACCAGAAAGCTTCAATTCAGGTTTCAAAAGCACAAAGATGGCCCTCCAAATTAACAGTTCTTAGAAAACAAGCTTGACTATGAGAAATGGACCTTCAGACTTATACAAGCTTTCAGAGTGTAGACTGTGAAGAGGTAATCTCAAAATGACTCTTCGTACAGGATGAAAGGTAGCAAAGAATAATCAGAGAAGGTTTGAGCAGCGCCTTTGCGTAGCGCAACACATACACAGAGGATAGGCTATTGCAGGATTGTGACTTTCAAAGGATATAACAAACAACAATAATCATACAATGGACATGAGTGAGGATGTTTACAAGTATGCAAATATGGCTCCCCTACTACCCTGCAAGCTTAACAAACCGAAACCCGAGCACAAATCTCATGTGAAAATTAATATGCAAAGGAGGTTGCACAGGATACCTATGAAGTCGACATCTATTGAGATACTCAGCGTGATATTAGGATGAGATTGAGGAAACTTCGGCCCTGAAATCTCTCACAACATCGGATTTAGTTGACATGTGGTCACCTAATCGGAACTAGCAAACTTACGCAACACAACACTGCTGAACTTTTCAAATTTGGAAACTGTTACCAAGGACCATAAATGCAAGATCTTTTGAAAGCACTTCAACTGAATTCTGGCACTGAAAAAAAGGGGCATGGTATCAGTCATGGAAATCATGACTTGGAGTGGATGAATTATAAACATGACAGGCGCTACGGAACTTCCTGCGGAGTGGGCAATGCTTCTAAATCAAAAACTTATTGGATAGGTAAGTGGGGATGATGAGGCATGCATGTGAGGTCATGAGTGAGGAGAGAGGTGTGTCACATTAGCCTGATCATGGGAGGTATCAACCTAGGGATGAATCACGAGAGGGGAAATAAAGAACAAACCATGAGCTAAAAAGGGTTTAAGGATAAAAAATTGAATTGAGGATCAACACATGAGATATGACTCAAAGGTTTAGTCATCCAAAGGGGTCCTATCAAACATAACATTAAAGGGATGAGAAATTTATTTTAAAGAAAAAATAAGAATCTAAGGCTTTTAAAAATGATAAAAAAAACAAACTAAAAGACTCAACGCGACTTAGTGTGATAACACATGGGAGATTAGATTGTACTCCATTGTATACATATTCTTCAGATTGATTTTGAGACTGGTTCTACTGGGCCTTGTTAGTGACTATGACAACCTTTGGCATGTAACCGCATTTGTATTTTCCTATTCGTGACCACAGACAGTTGTTTGGTATATTTTCACATGGATCTGCAGTGTAATTCAAATTGGTAGCCATGTATGCAAAGTCAATGTAGATTGTAATGAGCAACTAGTTTTTCCATATCGGTCCCCATTACTCCACTTCTGGGTTTTTTATAATGTATTTCGGCCATCGCAGATACTGCTCTGACCCCACACATTAGGGGGCATCTGTTATAGCAATATTTGCATCACCCCGTGTAATCTTGCACAGAGGGCCTTTTTCCATTTCCCTATGTAGACTTTTCATCCCTTTTTTTGCAAATCCTAGAGCTAAAAATACATTTTTTCCACATATATGCACCTTGCCTACTATACAACATGCATATACGCAGGTTGCACCACTACAACCCGTGTATATCGGGAAATGTGCCAAAAAATGAAGAATGGTGTCGGGTTTCCATGTCACGACAGGAGATCAATGATCCTTGTCCTTCCACATACTGGAAATGTTTCGACTCGACCCTTCAGTTCCACTTGAAGGCTATAAATGGGCCAATTCCAAGCTATGGAAAGGAAGAGAAAAAATTCAACTTTGAGAGCAAAGTTGCTTTGGAGGAATTGAGTCTACATCCCTTTGTCCTTTAAGTCTGAACACATTGTTCATCCCCCAATATATTCCCTTATTGAGTGACAAATCCATTGTCTCTCTTATACGAGCTTGCCTTTGGTGGAAGATTGAAGTGTTGGAGGCCCAACAGGAAGGAACTTAGTTTCTTGGTTCTGAACTGTGTTGACACAGAAGTCTGTAACTTATTCACTTCTGCTAATTATATCTTAATAGAAATACTCGTTTCTCCTCCAATTGATATCTTGCAAATATATAAATTATTATTCCATCGGCGTATTTGTTATGAATGTTAATGGATTATGCTATTAAATGTGCTAACACCATATATTATCACCATATGCTTGTGTTGCTTGGTTGTTGAGGACTAGTTGTAGGTATATTTCTTTGGGTCAACTGCTCAACGATGGACTTCATCGAACGTCTAGATGAGGTAGGCCTTTTATCTTGTCTTGTTAGCATATTTTCTTATATAGCATACTTCAGAATAGAATGGATTTCTGCAGTCATTTCCATTTGTTGTGGTTTACCTCTAGCCATAGAGATATTTTCCTCGTAACATAGCTAAAGGATTAAACTTATGAATTTTCATTACAACTTGTCCTGGGCCTTTTTCACATTAACTTTTAAAAAATGGAAGCTAATTTCTAAATTTGGATCCGATGAAGAACCTCTCCAATCATTATGATTAGCTAAAACAATAACCATGTGACTAAACTACATAGGTACCACTATTTTCAAACTAGAACAAATACCATTGTTCAAAGTTCATGCAACTTTCCCAAGTAAGTCTTTAGTTGAAGGTGATCGCAGTGAAACCCCAAATTATGTATGCACAAAGTAAGTCACAATAATGATAATGTTGCACCGTTCGATTGGGGCTAGGATGAGAATTTGCATCATGATGCATACTTCATTTTGGTTGAGGAACTAATTTCTCAACTAATAGGGAGAGGTAGAATGTAAAAAACAATTACAAAACAAATATTTCGAGGGAAGTGCTTATAATCCATAGGAAAGCTACCCTCGCTAAGATTGGTGGGGTGAAGGGGAAGAACTTATCCCCAAGGATAAGGAATGAAAAAGTATGTATGACACATACCCCTCCATTTGTAGGTAGGTCATCTCCATTTGGTGGTGTTCAAATACAAAGAATGATGAGCATGGGTGAGGGGAGGAATGAGTTTGAAGAGAGACAAAAGAGATAAGGCCAATGGCCCAAGGAAGTTTTTTAATCTCATAGGAAACTATCCACCTCTATTTAACAAATGAAGACCTTAATTGTGTCAAATAGGTCTTCCTATAATGAAATCATGAGTTTAATGTTCTAAATGGGTGGGCTCCTAAATAATTCTATAATTATACAAGGAGTAGTGTTCCCAACTAAATAGAATGATGGGGTCTACTCTCATCTCCTCCTATTTATTTATTCCAATACATTTATAAAAACACACACTATTTATTTTAGTCATTGTGGAAGGTAGAGGATTTTGTCCCTTATTTTAAATATAATCGTTGTCTACCTCCCTTGGATAAGTAAACAAGGATGACTTGGATCATGATTTATCTTTGAGAATGGTTGGATGATGGAGTGTGCTTTGAACACTCAATCCACAATACTCTCGTATCATCAATGATTATTCTTTTTACATCATATAATCACTTCGATAGATGTAGAACTGGTTGTTTTTAAGAGATCAACTAACAATGTGCTAACCAAAGTTGGAATTGGCATTGGATGGATGGGACATGATACAATGTGATGGATCATCATCCAGTAGTCCATAATAACATGATCATTGAATCAAGTTGAGTTGGTGTAGAATATCATATTTTATTTCTATTTCTTATTTGAATCCCTACCTTGTACATTCCCTCACCGCCTTCTCCTCCCCTTAGGGATGTTTGCATTATGGTTTGGTATGTTCAATATGAGTGTGTTTAGAGTTATAAATGCATTTTTTTGTTATGCATGAATGTGTATATGAGTCATATGTGTGTCCTCTATGTGTTGTTTATAATGGGTTTGTCTTGTGTGACACTAATAGGTGGAGATAGGAAACTATGAAAAGCACTTCATCTTCTCCACCAATATCTCTTCATCTATGTAACTACTTTGTCGATCAATCCCCATCCATGTTTATATTATTTCAATGCTTTCACTCTCTCCATCCTCCAATGATGTTCTCTAATCAAACAACGTGCACTCTCATTATCCAGACCATCATCTTCTACTAGGATTTTAATGTTTCACTTCCATTTTGTCCATGTGTTTAGGATTTAGGGAATATTCCTTGTGCTTCCTCCATAAACTCTCTAAAAGTACCGAAATCCAATTCGTTTCCACCATGTATCCTCTAATTAGTGTTCATTTTTTCCCTTTTTCCTCCATTCATGTGGCATCCATATATCCTATCTTTGTAAACCTTTTACTACTAGCACATTCTATTAGGTCCCAATCCACCTTAGTGATCTTCACTCAATGATCGTTAACCTACAATTTACCTTATGTCCATTCTCATCATCTCAATAATGGTTGTAATTTAATTCCATTCACCACACCTTCTACATCTATTAGGTTCTATTAGGTCCATTGATACCCCATGCCTCTCACAACTCATACTTTGTCTTGTCTTGTTCCAATGATTTTGCACCCATGTGGTGACCTCCAAAGGATTTTATCCCCAATGTGTCCTCCACGTCAACATCATATCAATATGCCAAAGTATCCTTGTATTCTTAATCCTAGTATACTTCGGGCTTTCTTGCTCCAAAATTATTCTCGTGCCCTTCAAAAATTCACCATTATTATAGTTATCTCTCGACGATCCTCTCACGCTTATCATTTGTCTCAACCTCCAAGCCATCCTTCGTTTGCATGCTTGTTCCATCCTTGGTTTGCATGAAACTTGGTCTTGTCAGAGTACCTCCAATACTCTTGCATTAAATTCCCGAGGTTAATTAAAAATCCAATCCTCGTGCTTAGGTGCCATACCCTCATCTCATTGACATTGAAATTCTTTATCTTCTGCTTTTTTCTCTCTCCTTGTACTCATCCTTTGATCATCACTTTTACCAAGCCTTTTTCCTCAGCAAATTGGTCTTCACAACATCCACCAAATAGAGTTTATACTAGAGATGTCACTCACTCTTACAACATCTACCCAATATGCCATTATCTGAGTCATCTAAATTTCTCTTCCTTTTGAGAGTCTTCACTCACTCAAAAATGTTCACTCTTATTTTCTATTCCTAAATTTTTCATTCTTTTGTGATCTTTACCATCTTATTCAATTTTCTAACGCCTTCTTCATCTTCATTCTCTTGGCAACACTCTCCTCTTTCTACATCCCATTCCTTAAGTTCTCATATTCCTTGTCCCAAATTTGTTACCAACTCCGATACAATTGATGCAGTGGACCATGGTAGAGACAAAACTCATACCAACTTAATTAATGATGAACAAACTTTCATACTAGCATTGCTTCCTGTAACTCACCTTCCCAACCTTTAAGCAATCAATGTTTCTCTTGGAGTACTACTCAATGGTCTTTAAAAAGATTTTTCAACCATGGGACTTGGGGGATATCTTATTTTAACAATATAACCTACATTCAAAGGTCAATACAATAACCAAATTACTCATACACACTAAATAACTCTTTTCACTTTCCTACAACATTAAAGACATTCATAAGCATATATACAAACACATTTTTATTCACAACAATAAAAATACAGATTACATAATTCAAGCACTCATCCTTTAAACTCAACCACTCAAATTTTATTTAGTTCTAACTATATTCCAATATTCTACACTAATTTTTGGCTCCATATACCACCACCACAACTCTATGATGCCAAGTCAAAGGCCATGGTAGCTTGTAAAGGATCTAAGGTTGTTCCCCAATATTGAGTTGTCGACCTCTATCTCTTTGCACCTTCTATTATTTAACTTTCCTTGCCTGTAACAATGAATCATGGTTATTTGCTTCCTCATTTTTTCTGTCTCATTTTTCAATTGCTCAAAATGCTCCATCTTCTCCCCCTGTGTCTCTTTATCTTTGTCACTAACTTGTTGGTTGTTCCCCATCCATGTGTTTATTTTTGAAATGTTACCCCTCTCTTCACCCTCTAATAACATTATCTAATCAAACACACTACATCCTCAATGTTATTAGGACCATCTTATTGTGGGGATGAACATTTCACTTCAATTTCATCCAATTTTTTATGTAGCATATTTCAGGAAGTTTCGTTATGTTTCCTCTACGAACTCTCTAAAACTCTTGAACATTGATCCTTTATGGCCATGTGTCATTTTCTTACCATTCATCATTTTATTTTCGCCTCATTCATGTCATTCCATATCACTTATCTTTGTAAACCCATTACCACTACCACATTCTATTAGGTCCCAATTTACCTATGCAATCCTTCAATTAACAATCAATGCCCCATGAACATATGATCCACCCTATGCCTCTTTGGCATAATCTTAAGTATGCCTCTATTTTGATGGCATTCACCATGCATTCCACATCTATTAGGACCCTTTTGGTCAAATGATCCCAAATGCATCTCATAACCCATACTTTGACCTATCTCCTTTCAGTTCCTTTGCACTTATGTGGTGACTGTTGAGGAAAAGATATGAAGTGATCTTACTAAAGCATTTTCAGATTCTACTTGGCTAAGGAAAAATAGACAAGAATGTCACCCTATGTTTATAGCCATCAAAATTAATATCCTAACTCACAAGTATTGATTACAAGTGCTTAGGCTAGTCTTTTTATAAATAAAATCTTGCTGGAAAATTCACTATTTATATGATTTTCTGAATATAACAATTGCTGAAATAAATATAGGGATAGAAGTAAAGACACCAAATCGATAATCAAGACAGATGAGACATAAATAAATCATTTATTTCATTCCAATTCATCAAAGAGTCATTCTCTTTACAAAATTTCGTGAAGAAGTTTTGGACCAAAGTCAAACTTAGACGTCCCCGATGAAACATACAAAAGGACCTCTGACAGAAAATAAAAAAATGAACTCTAAAAGCTAGATCAGCTTGCCACAGATTGATGCCCACTCGACTCTACACAATATCCTTTGCCATTCATGAAAACTAATTCACAAATAGATAAGTCTACACAGACTATCAAAGATAGATCAACACCTCTGAAAAAGAAGTGTCTGAATGATGTAATTCAACCCTAAATCTTGTTGTCTACAATAAGACCCGGCTATCATAAAAAAGAATTAGGTTTATGATCAATTAAGGAATGAATGAAAATTGAACTATCTCAACATAAACTCAAAGAAAGAACCTCAGTATGCTTCTCCTTCTATCCTCCTCTTGTTCCTCCCTTTCCTTTTTCCTTTAAGCAAATTAGAATTGGTTGAAGTAGTTGAACTACTTCATTAGTTAAGTTAACTAAAAACTCAACCAACTTTTTAGTTAGGGGGGGGAATTAATAAATCATAATAAGGGTTTTAAATAAATAATAACTAGTAGGTGGTACCCCTTGTGACTCCCTTTAGCTCTTAAAAATCATAACATAACTACTTAATTAAACAAAACACCCCTCCTTGTGACTCCCATCATCACATTCATGTTTTAAAATTTATCTATTTGAAATTATTTTCAAAAATATATTACTCATATATCCAAAGAAAACATGTTGTCCAAAACTTATGAAGTCAATTGCCATCAACAATAAATAAAATAAAACTCAAAAACCATAGTTTCCACTCTGAGATGCAATCTTTCCTTGGTTGTTGTTGTCACCCTTTGATCTCTTTGAATTTGCCTTTGGTTGTACTGAGACTTTAGGCCTAATTTCATTGACCACATGAGAACAATCATCCCTCAAATGCATCTGGGAGGACACAGATTTATCAGAGCCATTGGAGGGTGAGGAAGGGGAAGCATTGGCTTTTCCTTTGTCAGGGGCATGGTGGGCCTCGATTTTCAACCTTTTGCTAGCATGGGAGGACTGAACTGGTGAGTGGACAGGTGCAGCTTGGACAATTTGATTGATAGGCGAGGGATCAGGTAAAGACAAATTGGGCCAGCCACGATGCTGGGAGACTGTCTGGTGGACAATCTATTTCCATTCATTGTTTTCGGGAACCTCAGGTTGCAATGAGACATGAGGGCGCACAGGCATACCAGGGGCTTGTGGAGCTTGGAAGGGAGGCCTTTCAGACCTAGGTTGGACCACTCCTTTCCCAATCCAATTGAAAAACCCAGCCTGAAATAGTTGGTCTAACTCTTGTGAGTCAACATCAAAGTGAATGGAGAATCTAGGCCTTCTAGGACCCCTGTTCCAATTACCTCTTCCTCGGTTACCTCTGCCATGGCTACCTCAGTTGAAAATTCTCATTCCTGCATGCATGATTGATTAGAAAATAGTTCCTTTAACAACCATACATGACAACTCCTTAAAAATATGAAATAAATTTTGGCTCAGAAACATATCAGACTCATGTAATACAATCCATACAAATTGTTTAACTGTTGTCAATGAGCAGGGGGTGAACAAAAGGTCTTGGGATATGTGAGGGGTTTGTATTGAGAGAAAAATGTTAAGATGAGGGGGAAAATAATCATGGTTACTGCTCACAGACAACACACAATCAAATGTAATGTAAACCAAGGAATATGTCACTGTAATCCGCCCAAGAAACTGCGATTTCAAACTGTTACAATATAGAATTCTCTTAACTGTGATTAAATATTAGGAATGGGGAGTGAAAAATGAATGTGGGAAGGGAAGGGGATTGTAATTAGTGAAAAGTGAAATAATGGTAGGGAAAGAGAGCAGATATTGTTCATAAAATTAATTTAGTAATCCATAAAACCATTCTATATCAAACGCAAAAGATCCAACACCAACCAAATAATTGTTGTGATCAATTAAACAACTACTGTGTACAATCCAATCAATTATGTGTATTAACTTGATTACTGTTCGCAATTAAATCTTTAACACAATGTCATCAAAACAAGACAATATGCCTCCCACAACAACCTGCAAAAGAATTATGTTTCTTCTCAATTGTCCACTTAATGTTTTTAAACAATTTCCAAATGAACACACAATCACTTATTTCCACTGTGTTCAACATCTAAACATCAACCATTGTCCATGAATTATTTCCTTAATCGAACATAGACACAAAAAGCATGCCTAATTTCATCCCTCAATTCCATTTAACAATTAACTTGTAATGATATCATACTGTCACAGAACCTGTGCCTATATCTGCTACGGTGCATGATATTCATCAAACATACACAGTGGATAGTCAAACACAGTCATCAATATAATAATCTTGACTTCCCATTTAAATACATAGTAACAACAATCACCATTTCAACTCGTACGATGATGTAGGATACACAGACCATTCAACGAAACACAGGGCATTTATGTGATTGTATATGTTTAATTACTCCGAATCTAAACATCAAACGATGTTGAGCTATCAATCCAATACAAGGAGGCAACAATAGTATGCCCAATACCATTTCTTAAATCAATCAAATTGAAACAAAACCATACTATTTAAAAACCCGTGCCCATCTCTGATGGTGCAATCAAACAACATCCATAAACATATGCAGTGGACAACCAAGCTATGACTATCACGATTTTTAAATTGCAATACTCTCGATTGGAAATTAAAACACACAGTAGAAGCAACCACCATTTCAACTTAAACTTGTTTTAGAAAACCCACACATACCAACGCATCATGCACGGAACATCATTGTGCCTTAATCAACTATAAGCTAATGTTGCGTTAATAGTCCAATTGTTACAACATAAGAGACAATGACTGTGTATCCAATCCCATTTCTCAAATCAACCAATTAACCATGCTGAGTTATTGGCTCGACTGTTATAATAAACAATACAGTGACTAGATACCAATAACCAAAACCATTGTCAATGAGCCAAAAATCAATCACTGTCGGCGATACACAATCAACTCATAAAAATCAACAATATACCTGACAGGATATAACGGGTTCCATTTATCAAAACTCAGGCTTTGAGTAATCAAGGGTTCGCTCTGTGGACCAACACAGGGAGACTGGAGTCGACCCCCAACAATGGGTGAGAACCTCCGAGAACATAAACAAGGCATACCACCAATAACCTCACAGACAGGGTGAAAATTCATGAGATTGGTGTTAGCACATGGGCAAACCCAGGGTTCAATGCTTCAACAATGCACCAACAAAACTCTAACTACCGGCCCTTTCAGCAACACCTGCGAAGCATATGAAGTCTCACTCGAGGTAGAGGCAGGGGGGTTGCAGGACTCAGGTGTCTACAACCTAACTAGGACACAGATATGTGATTATAACCCTTAACAGACCACTTAGCCAATAACATTTATTAGTTCATGAGTCTCATTCACATTGAAGATTAAACCCTAATTACAGATCAACACAGTAACAACCCAGATCAAGTACTTTCAGTCACCTAGGACATAACATTGGATCACATTCATCATACATAAAGCACTAAGCATCCATAGATATATCTATCATACATCAAGATCAGTGCACTAAGAAGATCGATATATCAACAGCATGAACAAAATCACACAAATAATATCAAAACATAGGATTTACGTGGTTCACCCGAGTGTGGGGCTACGTCTACCAATCTTCTTCTCTTCTTCTTTATTAGTCTTCAAGTTCCTTACATTCTTCTGCTCCTATGCACAAAGCCACGGATCGTAGATTTGAAAATGGATAGGTGATTTGCGCTCTACATCAGCAGATCCACCTTCCTATAATTAGATCAAGGCACAAAACCAACTCCTTATCAGCACAGAGCCTTACATACACATCCTTTTTCACAAAGCCTACTAGTCATGCACTAAGTCGATCAATAAATAGTACTCATAACTACTTCTTACTTCGCTTAGCTACTTATTTATACATTACAAAAATGCCTAATCATGGGTAAACCCATGGGTTGACATCCCTTAACCCATTATATAAACCCTAAAAGCCCAAAAATCCCACAAAATAGGTGAGATCTCGTGATCTCAGCTCCGCTTGGGCGCTACATCTTCGACTTGCCTGTCAAAATCCCAAAAATGATCAAACATGACCAATGTTTCCTCAAAAATTGGTCAAGGGCCAACAGACCCCCAACACTCACATGTGACTCACCCCGAGTCACTCAGATCTGGGCAACACTACTTCGAAGGCCTCAAGCTTAGCTTGAGCTGCCTCAACTTCCTGCTTCGCTAGAGCCTCCTGCTCAAAGAACTCCTGAATTACTTGTTTTGTAACAGGCCCTTCTAGGCATTGTTCCATTTCCATAACTGCTTGTTCCAACTGTGAGCCTTGTCCTTCAAGCTCTTCAAAAATTGTGCAGGCTTCATCCTGCACCAGCTGGATTCTTTGTGTCACTTCCATGAATTTGCACTAGATAGAAACAACTTCATATGTCCCTGCACAATGGATCCCTGTTGTTGCACCTTCTGGAGATGTTCTTCCAATTTCCTCAGCTCCAGGTCTTTTGCAAGGCATTCACAGGTCTACGCACTTCAAGCACTTAATTTCTTACACTCTGAGGTGAGTGCCCTGATCCTTCCTACTGCGTTCCTAGCAACTTCTTCCATCTGATCGCGCACTTCTTGTGGGGTGCTCGACACTGCTTGAAGTTATAACTCTACTACTCTTTCTTGAAGCTATTGAATGGCCTTAGCAAGCTTCCCCACTTGAATCTCGCCCGACTCTTCTTTCTCCTGTTCCAAGCCCAACACAGAGCTAAGTGCTTTAGTCAATGCCTCTTTGACCCCAATCTGCTCTGCGAGCAGCTGGTCTTTTTCTTTCTGGATTTTCTCTTTGTCTTCCTCGAACATCGCCCTCATTTCATCCTTCTCCTTTTGTGAAATTCGAACTTGCTCTAAGGACTCCTCCTTTTCTTGCTTCAAAACTTCTGCAGCCTGCTCCTTTTCTTCTTGGACTCGATGAAGTCAAGCCTCTGTTGCATCTGTTAATCATCATAATTGGGTGGGCTCATCCCCCAATTCTACATTTTTCACTGAAGAAGGCACAATAGGTACTGCGCGGCTTGAATGGATAGCTTGTTGTATGTCCTTGAGATCCTTCTCTATTCGTTCATACAGTGTCTCCTTATTCGCTCCATGTCGTTGCAAGATATCTTCGAAAGCATCTTCTACGTCTACGATGATGATATTAACATCGTCCACTATGAGCACATTCTTCGACTGAGGCTTATTAGCGTGGTCCTTCTTTCTTGCCGAATTTCTCCGGGGAAACCTTCCTCTTCTATGATGTTTCTTCTGTGGTGAGGGGATCCTTCGACAGTGTAGCTTCGCCTTTGCCTTTTTTTTCTCCTTCTTCCCCTCCTTATTCTTGGTTCACTTTGTCTCCTCCTCTTGCTGTGAATCATGCCTACTTTCCTCCAATGGGTCGGAATGCCTCAATAAATACAGATCAGTCTGTTGTGGCGCGGTCCCAACAGTCCAACAACGGTCTTTCCATCAATAACTGTGTTTATAACCATTCTGGAGCATCCTTCTAATGGTCGGGTCACCTCCAATGGTCATATAGCTTCGTCATGGTGGAGTCCCATTCAACATTATTCTGATATTCCGACGAGGTTCGAATTCTACGGACCTATTTCCTACAAAGTCTTTACTGGAACTTCTTGTAGTTTTTCTAACTTGGCTTTATTCTTACTAAGATTCCTTTCCTTCTTCCCTATGATCTGATCTTTTCTTACCTTTTATGGGATCCTTTTTCCATTTGTATTCTTATCTTCTCCTAGTAAAGTGACTTCACCCTGTTAATGTGCGCTTACATATTCTGAATTCAATGTCCCTTCTCTGGCTATACTTGTTTCTTTCATGGGTAGGTTCTTCAAGTCTTCTTATGTTCTTTCAACTTTGACAACTAATTCTCTTGCCTTATGTTGCTTCAACTTATCCTCTTGTTCTTGTATTAGTCTCTCTATTTTTCTAGCTATTAAGTCCCTTAATTCTTGCTTTTTCTATTCCATGGCTTCCTCTATTTTTCTTCTGATCTAGTCCTTCTCAATCCAAGATTTTCCTAACAAAATTGCAAATGGGGTGTTGTTATAAACAAACTTATTAACTTCAAATTCTTCTTCAGTCAGTGTTCCATGAGAAATCATAGGTATATTCGTAACTTATCCACAAAGGGTTATCATCTTTCCTTTAAACAAACCTATCCTTCCCAATAAAGGAACCATAGCATGCTTTCCCAAAATTTTCCAAGTGTTTTTTGGCATAATATTCACGTATGTTTCTTCATCCAAGACACAATCTATGTCGAAGTCTCCTATTCTTGTTACTATGCGTTGTTTGTCTTTTAAGATCTCTAGTAAATTGATGTCTTTGTGATCATTTAGTGTTTCTTTCAACTGTAATAACATAGTCTCTGATTCTTTCTGCTTCTCTAACATATCCTTAGTCTCTTGACCTTCTTCATATTTTTCTTGTCTCATGTTCATCTTTTCAACTTTAGCAATCATTCTAGGGAAATCCTCCACTTCGTGACCAATAGATTTATAATAGAGACAAATAGGACCTGTACCAGGGCATTCCTTAGCAAGATGTCACAGTCTTATGTAGTTATAACATAGTGTCAATCCTCACTTTCTTTTAAACAATCCCTAGCCTTTCCTGTACTGTGCACTAGGATCACCATGTTGGACCTGTAATCTGCAAAAATATTTCTATGTTCCTGCATCCACTTGTTAGTCAAAGATTCTTTCTATGGATAGGAATAACGTATCTTTCACTATCTCTATCAAATTTATTTAGATCAAATCTTTCTCCAAGTTGTGGCCTAGTTTTCAGACTAGGACAAAATCTATCAAACATACCTAGATTCATACTTTCGAAGAAAAAATTTCCACTTACCTTTACTAGAGCATAAATCTTTAATATCTTACCTCTTTTCTTCAGATCGACTTTGTTTCTTTCTTTATTGGCACATATCATCACAAGTCAAGTAGAATACTGTGCACTAAAGCAATGGATCTACAGATAAATCTTTCTCTTTTCTTCAATTCCCAACAATCACAGTTTCAGGTCCCGACAACGGAACCATTTGTTGGCACAGGGACATACCCAGGGTTCAACGGTTCAAAAACTGTCACATACTGATCAGGGGATCAAATTTTGCTCAATTTTCAAATTTCTTGGAATGCGACAAAAACAGTGCCATTACGTCCGTCTCATCTTCCTGATTCCGGCGGTATATTTACTTTCGCAAATGGAGTCCGTATGGAGGAGATATCGCGATCTGTCCGCCAAGCCAAACAGGCAAAATTTTGGGATGCTGACTGTACCTGTCCGTACAATCCGTACGGTGATGTGGCAGGGCCGTACAGA
>ML779532.1:105890-126515 GCA_009831015.1 Picea engelmannii
TGGTTCCTCAATCCCCAAAATATGAAAACTTGAAAGACCAAGGCTAAGGTTTTCTCGGCTCTTTTATTCACATGACCCTTCACTCGGAACCTGGGGTCCACTGTTTCCCAAACTTCTGATCCACGAGGGTCCTACAACCTAGATCCCATGGTCCAAATCTCTCTGCCAATCAACGGTCCTGATCAAATCTTGGCTTTCCACCTTTTGGGATTCTGGCGGAGTCTTCACCTCCTAACTCCCGATTTCGAATCCCCAAAATGTGTATGCGTCATATCAACGATCCACCTCCTGTCCTTATCCAACGACTCAGGTTGGATGTCGGGATTTCATGACATGTGAGTTCTCAAAACTCTTCCCATTGACTTCTAAATCTCTGACTCCCAAAGATCCGATTACATCGGATCTATGGTTCAGGTCATCTGCTAACCAACGACCCTGATTGAATCGATGATTTACCTTGCGCGAATTTGGAAAATTCTTCGCTTGAATCGATGATTTACTCTAAGGGTTCAATGCTTCAACAATGCACCAACAAAACCCTAACTATCGGCCCTTTCGGCAACACCTGCGAAGAAGATGAATTCTCACTCGAGGTAGAGGCAGGGGGGTTGCAGGACTCAAATGTCTACAACCTAGCTGGGACATAGATATGTGATTATAACCCTTAACAGAGCACTTATCCAATAACACTCATTAGTTCATGAGTCTCATTCACATCGTAGATTAAACCCTAATTATATATCAACATATTAACAACCCAGATCAAGTACTTTCAGTCACCTAGGACATAGCATTAGATCACATTCATCATACATAAAGCACTAAGCATCCATAGATCTATCTATCATACATCAAGATCAGTGCACTAAGCAGATCAAGATATCAACAACATGAAAAACATCACACAAAGCACATCAAAACATAGGATATACGTGGTTCACTCGAGTGTGGGGCTACATCTACCAATCTTCTTCTCTTCTTCTTTATTAGTCTTCAAGTTCCTTACATTCTTCTGCTTCTGTGCACAAAGCCACAGATCCTAGATTTTCAAATGAACAGGTGATTTGCACTCTACATCAATAGATCCACCTTCCTATAATCAGATCAAGGCACAGAGCCAACTCCTTATCAACACAGAGCCTTACATACACATCCTTTTGCATAAAGCCTACTAGTCAAGCACTAAGTCGATCAATAAATAGTACTCAAAACTACTTCTTACATCTCTTAACTACTTATTTATACATTACAAAAAGGCCTAATCATGGGTAAACCCATGGTTCGACATCCCTTAACCCATTATATAAACCCTAAAAGCCCAAAAATCCCACAAAATAGGTGAGATCTCGCGATATCAGCTTCGCTTGGGCGCTCCATCTTTGACCTGCCTGTCAAAATCCCAAAAATGGTCAAACATGACCAATGTTTCCTCAAAACTTGGTCGAGGGCCAAAAGACCCCCAACACTCACATGTGACTCGCCCCGAGTCACTCAGATCTGGGAAACACTACTTCGAAGGCCTCGAGCTTAGCTTGAGCTACCTTGACTTGCTGCTTCGCTAGAGCCTCCTGCTTAGAGAACTCCTGAATTACTTGTTCTATAACAGGCCCTTCTAGGCATTGTTCCACTTCCATAACCACTTGTTCCAACTATGAGCCTTGTCCTTCAAGCTTTTCAAAAATCATGCAGGCTTCATCCTGCACCGGCTGGATTATTTGTGTCACTTCCATGACTTTGCACTGGATAGCAATAATTTGCAGTTGGACTACACGTTGCTCCTGTGATCTCTTCATCTTCTCAACAACAGAAAGAAAATTCATCTGTGCATGCACGGTGGATCCCTGTTGTTGCACCTTCTGGATATGTTCTTCCAATTTCCTAAGCTTCGGGTCTTCTGCAAGGCATTCATAGGTCTGAGCACTTTGAGCACTTAATTGCTTACACTCTGAGGTGAGTGCCCTGATCCTTCCTATTGCATTCCTGGCAATTTCTTCCATCTGATCACACACTTCTTAGGGGGTGCTCAACACTGCTTGAAGTTATAACTCTGCTACTCTTTATTGAAGCTGTTGAATGGCCTTAGCAAGCTTCCCCACTTGAATCTCGCCCGACTCTTCTTTCTCCTGTTCCAAGCCCAACACAGAGATAAGTGCTTTAGTCATTGCCTCTTTGACCCCAATCTACTCTGTGAGCAGCTGGCCTTTTTCTTTCTGGATTTTCTCTTTGTCTTCCTCGAACATCGCCCTCATTTCATCTTTCTCCTTTTGTGAAATTCGAAGTTTCTCTAAGGGCTCCTCCTTTTCTTGCTTCAGAACTTTTGCAGCCTGCTCCTTTTCTTCTTGGACTTGATGAAGTCGAGCCTCTATTACATATGTTAATCATCGTAATTGGGTGGGCTCATCCCCCAATTCTACATTTTTTCGCTGAAGAAGGTGCAGTAGGTACTGTGCGGCTTGAATGGATAGCTTGTTGTATGTCCTTGAGATCCTTCTTTATTCGTTCATACAGTGTCTCCTGCTTCGCTCCATTTCGTTGCAAGATATCTTCAAAATCATCTTCTATGGCTGCGATGATGATATTAACATCGTCCACTAAGAGCACATTCTTTGACTGAGGCTTATTGGCGTGGGATTTATTTATGGCCGAATTTCTCCGAGAAAACCTTCCTCTTCAATGATGTTTCTTCTGTGGTGAAGGGATCCTTCGACATTGTAGCTTCGCCTTTGCCTTTTTTTTGTCCTTCTTCCCCTCCTTATTCTTGGTTCACTTTGTCTCCTCCTCCTGCGGTGAATTAGGCCTACTTTCCTCCAACGGGTTGGAATGCCTCAATCAATATAGATCAGTTTGTTGTGGCGTGGTCCCAACGGTACAACAATGGTCTTTCTGTCAACAACTGTGTTTATAACCGTTTTGGAGCGTCCTTCTAACGGTCGGGGCACCTCCAACGATCATATAGCTTCGTCATGGAGAAGTCCCATTTAGCGTTGTTCTGATATTCCGACGAGGTTCGAATTCTATGGACCTATCTCCTGCAAAGTCTCTATTGGAACTTTCTGTAGTTTTTCTAACTTGGCTTTCTTCTTACTAAGCTTCCTTTCCTTCTTCCCTGTGATCTGAGCTTCTCTTACCTTTTATGGGATCCTTTTTCCATTTGTATTCTTATCTTCTCCTAGTAAAGTGACTTCACCCTGTTGATGTGCACTTACAGATTCTGAAGTCAATGTCCCTTCTCTGGCTATACTTGTTTCTTTCATGGGTAGGTTCTTCAAGTCTTCTTTTGTTCTTTCAACTTTGACAACTAATTCTCTTTCCTTATGTTGCTTCGACTTATCCTCTTGTTCTTGTATTAGTCGCTCTATTTTTCTAGCTATTAAGTCCCTTAATTCTTGCTTTTTCTGTTCCATGGCTTCCTCCTCTGTTTTTCTTCTGATCTGGTCCTTCTCAATCCAAGATTTTCCTAAAAAAATTGCAAACGGGGTGTTGTTATCAACAAACTTAATAACTTCAAATTCTTCTTTAGTCAGTTTTCCATGAGAAATCATAGGTATATTCATAACTCATCCACATAGGGTTATCATCTTTCCTTTAAACAGACCTATCCTTCCCAATGAAGGAACCATAGTAGGCTTTCCCAAAATTTCCCAAGTGTATTTTGGCATAATATTCACCTGTGTTTCTTCATCCAAGACACAATCTATTTCGAAGTCTCCTATTCTTGTTACTATGCATTGTTTGTCTTTTAAGATCTCTAGTAAATTGATGTCTCTGTGATCATTCAGTGTTTCTTTCAACTGTAATAACATAGTCTCTGATTCTTTCTAGTTCTCTAACATATCCTTAGTCTCTTGACCTTATTCGTAGTTTTCTTGTCTCATGTTCATCTTTTCAACTTTAGCAATCATTCTAGGGAAATCCTCCACTTCATGACCAATAGATTTACAATAGATACAAATAGGACCTATACCAGGGCATTCCTTAATAAGATGTCACAGTCTTATGTAGTTATAACACAGTGTCAATCCTCGGTTTCTTTTAAACAATCCCTAGCCTTTCTTGTACTACGCACTGGGATCACCGTGTTGGACCTGTAATTTGCAAAAGTTCTTTCTAGGTTCCTGCATCCACTTGTTAGTCCAAAAATTCTTTCTATGTATAGGAATAACATATCTTTCACTATCTCTATCAAATTTATTTAGATCAAATATTTCCCCAAGTTGTGCCCTAGTTTTCAGACTAGGACAAAATCTATCAAACATACCTAGATTCATACTTTCGAAGCAAAAATTTCCACTTACCTTTACTAGAGAAAAAATCTTTAAGATCTTACCTCTTTTCTTCAGATCGACTTTGTTTCTTTCTTTCTTGGCACATATCCTCGCAAGTCAAGTAGAATATTGTGCACTAAAGAAACAGATCTACGGATAAATCTTTCTCTTTTCTTCAATTCCCAGCAATCACAGTTTCAGGTCCCAACAACGGAACCATTTGTTGGCACAGGGACATACCTAGGGTTCAACGATTCAACAACTGTCACATACTCACCATGGAAAAAATAAAATTTTCTCTCTTCTTCAAGGGATAGAATCCCTGAATTCCTACGGGGGCCTAGCGCAGGCTAGCTCTTCCCTTATCCACCTCCATGTGATCGTTGGTTATGACCACAGGCCAAGCCAAGAGGCACCTTTCGCATTTAATGACTCAACGATGTAAGAGAGTCAAGTCTTTCGACTCTTCAAACCCCGAAACCTGAAATCTTACCTTCGATGAGATCAACGGTTGCGAATCTCCCCCTAATCCGACGTCCTGGCCGTATCGGGATTTTGGTAACCAAGAGTTCAAAATGTAGTGACCCAAACCACTGGTCACTCCAATCCCCGAACTCTGATACGCGAGTTCTCGTATGAGATCCAACGATCCTCAATGATTAGGATCCAACGGTCCAGATCTTTTTAGAGTTTCGTGAACTGGGAGTTCACGATGCAGTGACTCCAAATCTCTTGTCACTCCAATCCCTGAATTTCAATATGGGATTTTGTGTATGAGACCAACGACCCTTGTTGATCTGGATCTGATGGTCACTATCCCTCCTGAGCTTAAGGGTGTTGAAAGACACTCAGTCTTAATCATGTGTCGGGGTTTCGTATACTGGGATTTCACAACTTGTGAAGACTAGGGGTCTTGCCCTCTGGTTTCCCTTATGCTAAAATGTCGAAACTTATTCACGCTAAACCATCTCATCCACAGAGCGCATCAGGGTTTCGTATACCGGGATTTCATGGCTTGTGAAGACGAGGGGTCTTTCCCTCTGGTTTCCCGGGTGCCGAAATGTCGTCGGCAGCCACGTGTCTTGTGCCAATGGATGGTTCTGAATACTTCGGGGCTTTCAGGACTACATCGAGTCCACTCTCCTGCCTATGCAAGGGTTAATATCGACGGTCAATAGAGCTCCGACAGGTCCTTGGATCTACGGTCCTGGTTCCCATCGCTACTTCCGAAGGCTGAAGGGGTCGAGGTATTAACGCCTTCATTCCTTCCTCCAATGTAACGGTCAGGACATACCTCAGATCCTCCGAAAGGATCTTGTCCATTTATCTAGAAAACGAAAGGGTACTCTCTTTCGGTATTTGAAACTCGCTATCCTTCTTGAGCTTCGTCAGCTATGGAGGACTTGAGAGCTTTGCGCTCTTTCTCCTGGACTTGACTCTTAGAAGAGTCTTCAGCACAACTATTGTGCTCCTTCATCAAGAGGTTCTAGGGTTCTATTTGATCGCAGAGAGCCTGTGCATATCTGCACTACCTCTCATGAGCTTAACAAACTCCGTCCTCCAAGGGACTCAGAATGACTAGGTGAGTAAACCATCATACATGCAACTACGCCTAAGGTCAACGAACTCACAATTCGTGGCTCTAGCTTAAGACATTACAAAACTCAAGAGTTTATGAGAAAAAGTCATGTCTGAACCATATAATTCCTTACTTTCCTAATTATACAATCACGTAGAAATAGAAGGGATACAGTATATCCATTAAGCATTCATTCACATCCCTGAAGGCATACGTAGTATAACCAATTCATACATAGTTACGGCTATATTACACAAGGTAGGAAATTTCTTATCTATTACAGGTTGCCACCAACCAAATGATTGTGGGTGTTTTTCCTTCCACCCGACCATAGGCCCATAGGCATTCATTCTTAGCACTCTGTCCACCCCCGTGCCAAGCCATGATATCACCAGGGAATTCTCACACTTCTCGAGGGTTCTTCCTCCGTTTCCACTTCTGTTTGGGTTTTGTTCTCTGTAACTTAGAGATTTCTCTCTTGGTTATGGCCTCGAAAAGGTTTCTCAGATGCTCCTCAGCATCAATCTCACGACCTTCCATTCGTGACTCGCTAGAGAGCTCCATGCATCTCCCTTGCGAGCTTACGCTCTTTTTTTTTTTTGTCTGGTGTCTCCTCTTCCGTGTGTATCCCTATACCCTAGAAGGTTTTTGCCGACCTATCCTGTTCCTTCTATCAGAAGGAAGCTCAGGTTTGTAGGTCACTGTGGTACTTCAGGCTGACAACCCGTGTTTCCATTTATGGGGGTGGTTGATTGTTCAACCACCAGTCCTTTCTTCATCAACTGATATCTTTCCTTGGGATCCGAAGGAGGTTTTCATCCTCATCAAGGGAAATTTGGGGTTATTTTTCATAATGAACCCTCTCTTATAGTTTTCAAATTATTCCTCTAGTGATATCATGGCCAGTACTTTCAAGGCTTCACCCCCACAGTCATTCATTGGCAACTCAAACAATAATACATTTACATTGTCCTCATGCATTAGCATGGTAATTCTTATTTTATGATTAATTACAAATTGGGGGAAATAGGGTGTTACAACAATGCATCAACAAAACCCTAACTATTGGCCCTTTCAGAAACACCTACGAAGAAGATGAAGTCTCACTCGAGGTAGAGGCAGGGGGGGTTGTAGGACTTAGGTGTCTAAAACCTAGCTAGGAAATGGATCTGTGATTATAACTCTTAACAGAGCACTTAGCCAATATTATTCATTAGTTCATGAGTCTCATTCACATCGTAGATTAAACCCTAATTACAGATCAACGCAGTAACAACCCAGATCAAGTACTTTCAGTCACCTAGTACATCGCATTAGATCACATTCATCATACATAAAGCACTAAGAATCCATAGATCTATCTATCATACATCAAGATCAGTGCACTAAGTAGATCAACATATCAACAACATGAACAACATCGCACAAAGCACATCAAAACACAGGATATACGTGGTTCACCCAAGTGTGGGGCTACGTCCACCAATCTTCTTCTCTTCTTCTTTATTAGTCTTCAAGTTCCTTACATTCTTTTGCTCCTATGCACACAGCCACAGAGCCTAGATTCACAACTAGACAGGTGATTTGCGCTCTATAGTAGCATATCCACCTTCCTATAATCATATCGAGGCACAAAGACAACTCCTTATTATCACACAGCCTTACATACACATCCTTTTTCACAAAGCCTACTAGTCATGCATTAAGCTGATCAACAACTAGTACTCAGTACTACTTCTTACATCGCTTAGCTACTTATTTATACATTACAAAAAGGCCTAATCATGGGTAAACCCATGGGATGACATCCCTTAACCCATTACATAAACCCTAAAATCCAAAAAAGACCGCAAAATAGGTGAGATCCTATGATCTCAGCTCCACCTGGGCGCTCCATATTTGACCAACCTGTCGAAGTCCCAAAAATGGTCAAACACGACCAATGTTTCCTCAAAACTTGGTCAGGTTCCAACAATAGAAGATACTATGAATAGAGGAGCAAAGGATTCATTTTGGTCCTGTAATAACATAGAGAACACGCATGGTATAACCCTCACGATTTTCCCAATCAACCCAAAGAATGTTGAGATAAAATAGAGCCAAGAAATAGCAATCAACCTTAAGCAAGCCCCTGCGCAAACATTAGTAGCTTGAATGAACCCATACCCAGGTGAAACGATATGCAGTGACACAAGGTGGTTCAAACCAACAACCCCATAACAACAAAACAACTAGGTATGGTGATAAGAATGTGTGGAGACAGCTAGCCAATCTGGATTGAATGAAACCCTTCAACCAAAACCAATAAGGATGAAAAAGAGACTTCATGGCTTCTAACACTCAGAATGATCAATGAAACTGTGACTTCAAACATTATTGCAATGAAAAACACACCAACCATCCATTCCAGAGAAATATAACAAGTTTACACAGCTGCCAGTCTTAAGAAAGAACATACCCATACTACATCACCAAGACAAAACCTATTTCAAAACCAGAGTGGGTTCATGGATGACGAAAAAGACATACCTGTAACCAAAATCCTTAAAAATTTGATCTTGGTTGAGCAGTTCTTCCCCTCTCTTGAAAATCGAAGCTTAACCACAGAAACACAATTGAACAATAGCCAAACTAGGGTGACAACCAGTGTAATGGGTATGGGGTGACGTGCAGTAAATGCACATCGCCTCCATCCTCCTCTCATTCAATTCCTTAGTACACGCCATCCAACCCTCCATTAATTCGCTTAATTAATCTATGCATCGAATTTATCATCCATCACTTGTCAAATGCACCACCCATATCACATTTAACCATTGCCAACTATACCATAACGCATATCAACCATGTTTTTATACAACTCAATAAATTATATAGCCACTAACTTGTTAGCTAGGACAAACAACAATCCTTTTTAAATTCATTTTCATATAATCTATCATAGCATCACATACTATAGGATAGCCTTTTTCCATTTGATTTATTCCATATTTCATTTATCTTTTGCAATGACTAACATGTTTTTTGTGCAGGTGCAACAGGTAACAAATCATGGCACTAATAACAATTTGATAATAGTGGATATAATCCATGCACACGATATGGATTTTAGAGCTTAGGTCAATTAGAAACAACACATAATGCACATTATTCATCTTCTATTATGTCGCAAATAAAACCAAGATTTCATCAACCATGTAGAACCCTGTAAGCAATGTCGAACAACAACATAACATCAAAGAAGAACTAGATTTGATCTTCCAATATAGTATTATATATACCGTTAGCTTATAATAGTAGGCTTTAGCAATACTTTGTGAGAAAAATCCTTGTTGTGATTTTAATCGTCAACAGTGACCTCTAAGGTGATACTATCATTGATGTGTGTGTTCTCCACATTGACATCCTATCAACATGTCAAAGTATCCTTGTATTCTCTATACTCAATATACTTCAAGCCTTCTCCCTCTAAAAAAATTATCATTCCCTTTGAATTCATCATTCTCGGAGCTATATCTCGATAATCCTCTCACACTTATCATTTATCTTGAACTTTGAACCATTCTTGGATTGCATACTCATGTTATCCTTGGTGTTCTCAAACTTGTAATTGTTAGAGTACATTCAATGCTCTTTCATCCTTGAACAATAATGTGTTGCACCTCTTAGGTGTTAAATTACTTTCACTCATCTCTTTATGCGCCTCGATCCCCTTTGATCTTCCCTTCCCTAGTGTAGGAAGGAAAATCATTTGGTCCTCATCCTGAATCAAATAATGTCTACATCTTTTAAACAAGTAAACCAAGATAACAATGGATTTTGATTTTTCTTTAACCATGCTTGTATGAGTTTGGTTTGTGTTTTTGTTGTCTAAATGTAAACACTCCTCATTTTATACCACCCTTCATTGAGTTATTAATGACCATCAACACCTAGCTTGTGGTTGGAATTCCACACGCCACCTATAACCATCAATAATATACCATATATTTTAGATGTTGAATGACTTCATTTTTTTGTATCGTGATTCCCTCGACCATCCCTACCCACCCTCCCTATGTAAGTGTTAGAAGGAAAATCCTTTCTCCTTATCTCAAATCCAATCCTCTGTAAGTCCCTTGGATAAGTAAACCAAGATAAACATTATATTATATTTTTTCTTTAACCATGATGAGATGAGATTGGGTTTTGTTTATGCTTCTAGAAGTAAACACTCAATGCATCCTCCTCCTCATTTGGATGATGAATATTTTCACATAATACAATCATATCCCTCCATCCAAAACAAAACTAGCAGTGTCTGACACATTACATCCTCATGTGTCAGATGAGGAATATTTTCACATGATGCAATCCCATCCCTCTGTCCAAAACAAAATTGGTAGACTTTGATACACTACATCCTCCTTCGTTGGATGAGGAATCTTTTCACACGATGCAATCTCATCCCTCCATCCAAAATATAACTGGCAATGTATGGCACACTACATCCTCTTTCATTGGATGATGAATATTTTCACATGATGAAATCCCATCTCTCTGTCCAAAACAAAAATCGCAGTGTCTAACACACTACATCATCCTCCATTGGACAAGGAATATTTTCACATGATGCAATTCCATCCCTCCTTCCAAACCAAAACTGAAAGTCTCTAACACACTACATCCTCCTCAGTTGTATGGAGAATATTTTCACATGATGCAATCCCATTCCTCCATGAATCTTTTTAGAGTCCAAGAATTAGTCCAAAATTGCAATTTGCAATCTTTTGCATCAAAGTGAAAATTTTGCTATCCCTACATCCAAATTTTGATGGAAATATGAAAAAAAAAACCACCAAAATAATGTGGCTATATGATGGTCATATTTTTCCGTCGAAAATAGAGATGGAAGTATATGAAACAATACATCATCTTTTTACATGATGCAGTCTCGTCCGTCTGTCCAAAATAGAATGGGCAGTCTTGAGAGATCAAGTGGTTGTTCGAGAGATCAACAGGTAGTGCTATCAAAAAAGGATATTGACGTTGTCTATGGATGGAGGAAGGGATGGAATTTGACGGGAGAATTTCCCGTCACAAGGCAATTTTCCCATCAAATGTGTTAAAAACTTCTAGCAAACCGTCAACATTCTTAGTTAAATCTGTCAAAACGAGCATCTAAGTTGCGGAAACCATCAAATTTCACGGGTTGTTTGGATTTGAAATTCCAACCCTTCTCACATAGACTACACGTGGCCATGTTGTCCATTTTGAGAAACCAACACCCAATTTTAAATGTCAATGTTCAAATGCATTCCCAAGGAGTCACGTGCTTGCTAGTAAGAGAATGTATGGCATTCAAAGGTCCCATCAAGTGGTATTGAAGAAGTTGTTGTCCAATTTTTTTTATTGAAATTGTCCCTGGCGTGGACATATTTGTTCGTCAGGTCATGGGAATACGTTGCTACATGAAGAGCCATGGTGGTTATGCACTGACAACATACAAGTAGAGTGAGACATATTTTGGAGGTATTTGAAAAGAGTATGAGTTTTCAAATCCAAATTCCTATTAGTTGAGAGAAGATTTTCCATATATTTAAAAAGTGAAATGTTGTTTTATCAAAGTAAATATATTTTGGTACAAATCTCAATTTAAAAATAAACATTTTGTGGAAAATACTTGGAGGTGTGGTGTCATAAGGAGAGTTTTATTTTTAAAAGTCATTTAGTGGTTCCATAAAATAAGTGGTCGACCATGATGTCAAAGGAAATTATATGGCAAGAAGCATGCATGGAAATTATTTTTTTGGTGATTCATTATTTTATGAGTGGCAAGAGAGTCATGAAAAGGGTTAAAGTGATTGTGTATTGAAGAGTCAAAGTTAAGATGAAGTCTAAGAGAAAATGAGTGGTCCTTGTTTCAAGAGTCATTTAAATGTTTTATATGAGTCTATAGATCTAAGTTTAAAATGAGTCCAAATATTTGAGTATATAATTGAAATTCATTGAGTCAATCCAAGTTGAGAGTAAATTCATGTTAGTAAAAAGTCATGTCAAAGTCAAGTCCAGGTGTGGATCAAAATATCTTGGTTATGTAATGGGTTCTTGCTTGTCTAATGAAGTGAGTGTCAAATAAGGAGACAAAGTTGAATTTGAAAGAAGTCATTGATGTGTAATTGTTGGGTGCATGTTCTGCAGTACTTGGCACCCCATATTTAAATTTATGGTCAAACCATTACATGAGAGTTTGTTGACGTAAAAGAGTTGAAGTTAATTTGAGAGTTTGGAGTCAAGGTTTAAGTAAAGAAAAGTCATTCAGATTGTCAATGTCAAAGGTAAAGTCATATAAAATCATGATATTGGTGTGTCAATTAATTTTTCCAATCTATTTCCATAGTTTTCTTGTTGGATGGAGACGTCCCTCCCAACAAGAAACATTTTATGCATGTATTGTGTGGAAGATTCAGAGAAAGAATTATTCAAGAAGAAGATGTTGAGTCTAGGACAGAAGAAGACGATAGCAGAAAGAATACTAGTGAATAATGAAGATGATGTTGACTCCATGACAGAGGAATGCAAGCAAAAAGAATATTGATGGTGAAAGAGAAAAGGATGCAGACTTCAAGAGAAAAGGAAATTTGTGGTAGAACCCTACAACAAGAAAGTTGTAATAGAAAGAGGAACAACTTCCAAATGAGGTTGGGTATAATCTTTTGAGACAGCTCCACAGTTGAAAATGTGGGTAGATTTTTCTAGAGAAAAGAGCAAGTGAAACTCTTGAGAGAAAGTGAGAAAGGGAAGACGTTTACAACTATGGTAGTTGAGGAACTGGGAATACCAAAAGACCAAGTCCAAGAGAGAATCTACAGGAGGTATTGTGTAGTAGGGTGAAATAAATCTATTACTGCAGAGGATATTTGTAGCTCATAGTGAGAATGGAGAAGCTCACAGAGGAAGAGAGGAGAATGACTATGAATAGTTAGGTAAAGGGTTCAGAAGGAATCCACAACAAAGCGAAAGAATACATAGAATTCGATGACAGGGAAAGTTGAAATAGAAGGACTCCTATGCGTGGAAAAAAGGAACAAGAGGCCAAAGGAAAGGATGGAAAGAAGGATGTGGGGAAAGAAAAAGAAAGAAGTAGCAGAAGACAATAGAGAGAAGAAAACATTCCAACATCTCATGAGCTTCAAATAATTCCAACATCTCATAAGCCTTCATAGAACATTGTAAACTAGTTCAAGCCTAAGAAGACAATAGAGAGAAGAGAACATTTCAAAGCTTAGAGAACTATAGAGAGAGTATGTAGGAAGGCATGCAATTTGTAGAGACATAATGGCATCCAAACTATCATTATCACTAAAATTTCAATGCACTCCCTTTTTCCAATGGAAAAGCACGTTGAAGCAGTCAAAGTTGTGGTAAATGTTGAAACTTTTTGCTCAAATTAAGTTTCTTTAAACTCTAAAAATCTATTTGGGAATCCAAAGGCCAAACATACTCATGGTCTATAAATATGTTATTAGGAAGAAATCCTTATGGAAAATTATTAATTATTAAATATCAAAGTAATCTCCAAAATAAGGAACCCAGAGGCAATAAATAATTTGAGACTGATAATGATTTGAAAGGAACTCAAAGAAATATATATATTAACAAGCATAATATTGGAGAGGAACCCAAAATAAATATATAATTTGACACCCATAAATATCCTTAATGTTTCTTCATCTCAATATATATTAACCATCATTGGTAAATACATTATATAGAGATATAAAAACAACAAGTGTTAAGGCCTTTCAAAATATGAACTAACATTTACTATACTTGAAGAGATTGTGAGCAATCGTAAACTATAATACATAGTTAATCAAAATAGAACCTCCTTGTTAAATTATGTATTATCTTGTCCATAATTTATCTTCAAGAGGGTTTATAACATGAACACGGCTATCAACAAAATGAATTCCTTAGGAATGAGTATCAAGGCCCTAAGTGAGTTTATTTGACATGGTTTCATTGTGCCATATAGGGGAGGGAGGGGAAGCCTAATTAAGTTCATAATCACCCCAAAACAATTAATCAACCATTATGTTAGTAGGAGGGACACTACCTTTAGGGATTCCCTTATTATCAAAAGGATCAAGGTATATTGGGGATATATGTTGCAATGGACTAATGCCCATAACTAATGTGGGACAAGGTTAAAGGACATGAGGAAAACATATTATATAGTTGTAGATAGTATCCCTAGATGCCCTAACACAAGCATATCAAACTCTTTATTAACATACTCATCGACACATGCCATATAGGAGGTGAGGGAAGTAAATAAAGAAAGAATAATTACCCTGCAATCATTAATCAACCATTATGTTAGTATAAGGGATATTACCTCTATGAATGTCGAGTCGCATTGGCATAAGGATAAAAGTACATTGGGGATTATGTGTCGTTATGTACCAATCACAACAACCAATGTGGGATGAGGGAAGTAGTTGATGATATATTTTATAGTTCTAGAAACATTCCTAAGATGCCACAACATAGGCGTACTAGACCCTTTTTTAAACACATTCATGCACATGTGCCATATGAAGGATGGAGGAGAAGGTTAAGAAAGTGAGAATAATCACCTTGTAACCATTAATCAATCCTTATTTTAGTATGAGGGACACTAACTTTATGGATTCCTCATTGGCATAAGGATCAAGGTGTATTGGGGATCATATGTTGTCATAGACCAATCCCAACAACTAATGTGGGATGGGAAGGAAGGATATTTTATATCATGGTAATCTCAGTACACCATTACATAGGTGTATCATGCTCTTTTATTAACACACTCACAAGCATGTGCCATATAGAGGAGGGAGGGAAATTCCAAGAAGTAAAGAATAATCACCCTAAAACCAATAGTTAGCTATTATATTAGTAGGAGGAACACTACCTTTTTGGATTTCCCATTTGGTATAAGGATCAAGGTATATGAGGGATTATATGCTTACGGGGTCCAATCCCAACAACTAATGTAGGAAAAGAGGGAAGGATATAAAGGAAATAATTATAGAAACATTTCTAAGATGCTATAACATAGGCATATATGAATTTTAAATTAACACACTTATGTGCATGGGTCATACAAAGATTGAGGGGAAGGTTGATTATGATGTTAGTAAGAGGGACGCTACATTTGCGGATTTCCCCATTGGCATAAGGATCAAGGTTTATTAGGGATTATATAATTTCAAGGAAAAATCCCAACAACTAATGTAGGATTTGAGGGAAAGAGACTTTGTAGTCATAAAGACGATTTCTAGATGCCAAAAGATAGGAATATACAAAATTTAAATTAACACACTCATTCACTTGGGCCATACAAAGAAGGAGGGAAAGGTTGTTAAGTAAGAATAACAACCTAATAACCATTAATAAACTATTGTGTTAGTAGTAGGCCCACTACCTTTGTGTATGACCCAATTGGTATAAGGTTAAGGGTATATAAAGTATTGTTTAATTGTTACATTGGTCAAACCTTGATCTTGGATTATATTCAGGATGAGTAGTTGATTTTTAAAACATTCATTGTTGTGTCTTATTATGGCAATTGTTACAAGCCCATAGTATCATTATAGTATTTCATGTTTTCATTAACAAGTGGTATACATTATGTTGACCTTGCAACATGCCCAAATACCATATGGGGCCACCATTAAATCCTTAAAACCCACTTACTCCCATATATAGTCTAGGAGTAGGATTGATTGATAAAATAAATCTTAGTTTTCAATTTTCCAAATTGTATAAATTATGGTCTTACAAGATATTTGAATTACACTCCTAAATTGCTTTACCTTCCCCATCCCATCTTTCAACTTTACATAGATTTGGGAACAAAGAAATTTCCATGATGTATATTTTATTAGAGAGTTTCCATTGTGTAGTTATTTGTGTTAAAATATTCAATTTTATTATCATGTATCATTCAAGCCCAACTATACAACAAAAAAATGTTCTTAGCATCATCTCTATGAAAGTAGGGAAAATACTTGTTCCTAATCCTTCCATATTTGGGTTGTATCTTGGTATAAGAAATATTTCTAAGTCAACCTCCAATAAGCTACATTTTTTAGAGGCCTATCATGCTTCCACTAGAACCTCTTCCAATTTGGGGAGAAACAAGGAGTTGGAGTTGGAGTTTTGTATGATATATGTGTAATATTCATGGGTAGGGAAGGTGTTATGATGTTACTTGCATATAAGGCCTTATTGTGAGCATAATGGTATTTTATTTTATTGAGCGTTATCACCTCAATTTCATTCATATGCGACATTTAAGTGATTTCACTGGGAAACGTCACAAAGAAACATTAACTCAACTTAATGCACTTAAAAGCATGGTTTAAAAGCCAATTACATGTCATTCACACCAGTCAGAGTTATAGTGGACCAGATAAAGGTTCACCCGGGACATTTCCTTGAACTTGCATGATGTTGCTAGTTCCCGTGGAATACTTTTGTGATCCTTGCAAATATGTGAATCAAGGAATTCCATAATTCGTGAATGATTTTGGTTGGATCTAAGTTACGGTTGGTGAGAAAATACCCATACCCAATGTCACATCCTCATCAATGGAGTGATACTTGGCCACTCTTGAGGCAAACTCAGTCATATGGGTGCCCATGATTGAACCTCAATCATTCATATTATAACTATTTTTTCGAGTTTCAACAATGTCCTATAAATACAAAATCATCCCATGCATTTTATAACAACTTCTAAATGTAAGGTTATGTTTGAGAAATTAATCCTAAGAGTAGAAAGAGCATTGCTTCCTCTCACTTAATCTAGTGTTTTCTTACTTTCATGCTACCCATTTCCCCCTCCAAAGTGTCCATGCACAAAGGTAAGTGTTACCTATTCATATTCACGAATAGAGAGATCCCATTGGAGGATTAAAGGACTCTCCCATGGACAATATTATAGACCACACTTGCTAGCTTCTTCCCATGTGAAATATTTCATGTTATTTTTCCTTTCCATTGGATAGGAAAGAAATCCTCTTTCCCCCAAAAACAATGTTGCTTAAATGATATTTGAACGATTGAAAATCGTTTTTTAACACTTTAATAGTTTCTATGCATGCCACAGGATAGGTAGGTTGTTTATGTTGTTTTCCATTCTTCTCTTTTGTCTAGTCTTAGTTCTAACAAGAAACTACGATCATTTTTTGGTGCTTTCATGTACAAAAAACTCATATGCATCAAGTTAAATTGTTGGAATAACAAGTTCATAGGTTTATCACATATCTGGATATTTTGGAGACATTTAGTTGACAGTCGACAATCAACTAGGAGAGTCGAATAAGTGGTCAACTCAACATTAGATTGGCTAATAGAGTCAACCATGGTAGTCAACTAGTACATAGGTCAAGGAAAAATTCAAGGAGTTTGTTATGTTACCTAGCCAACCAAAGTGGACCATGTCCTTCTCACTTCAAGGGAGATATTTAAACTTTAGTGATGTGTGTGTGTGTGAACCAATCTATAATGGAAATTTTTGGTTCATTGTGTTTCCTATTGTATGTTGAGCTATGTTGACTTGTGCTTATATGTTATAAAAATGTATTTAGACAACACCTCATCTTGGAATGTATAGCTCCTTGATATATTAATCCATTGGTTCTCCAACATGGAATCAAATCTATTAGATTAAGACCTAGCATATTGTCTACACGTATTTTGGAGATTGCCACTTGCATGTGCTCTTGATGATTCAAATCTCTCTCATAAATTGACTTTGAAGTACAATTTGAAGATTGAATAAGGGTTTATATATATACATCAAGATCTTGAGTTCTAATAAAGAACCTATGGTTCTAAATAGCCATTATTATTGTATGTGGGCACTATATATGGAAACATTACTAAAGAGTAAGGTGTTTGGCACTTTATAAAGACTGTGGTTCCAGATATGGTGGATGATAAATGGAATTTTGTCATTGATGGGAAGAAGGTTGAGGATGTAGGAGTCATAAAAACCTACATCTCTAGGGAGATTTGTTTTCATATGATAAGGATTGACTATTCAAATGAAGTCTAGAAGAGGTTGAAAACTCCATCTCATAAGACCAATGAAAGTCAAGTTATCTAGATTGAGAAAGAGTTAATCTAGTTTGATCCTCTCTCTTTTGAAAGAATTGGAAACTATTTGGCTCACATGAAGGAGCTTCAGTTGAAATGAGGTGAATGTGAATCGAGTTTCTTGAAGAAGGATGATCAATTCATATAAATGATATTGATGAACATGAAGAAACCCTATGATGTATTATGTTCAAAAATTCATGCTAGTTAGCATCCAAAAAAGAAGATGGTAAGGATTATTCCTTTGATTCTTTTTGTGGTTTTCTAATTAGATCATATGAAAAACTACTTGATGGAGAGAAACTTGAAGTTAAGCAATAAGCCAATTTGTTGAAGGGAAAAGGTCAATAAAACTATAAATAAATAGGTTAGACAAGTGACCAGGATAAATAATGAGATTACATCAACCATGCCATTAAGAAGAATCAGGATGATTAGGAATTGACTAAGAAATGTAGGAATAATAATACCTACCATTATTGCGAAAAATCAGGACACGTGGAGAAGGCTTGTCGGTATAAGACTAAATACCTAAAGGAGAAAATCAAAAAGCTTGAAGGAGACATGTCAACTAAGTGGTCAACCAACCTGCAACACTAACTTCCAAAACGTAAGGTAGATAACTATATGTTCTTTCTTAGTGATTCTCATGCCTTAGATGCTCACACTTCTAAAATTAAATGGATAATTGATTCTAGTTGTACCCATCACATTGCTAAAAATGCTTCTCTCTTTTTGTCAATGAAAAAGGATACATAAAAAAAAAAAACTTTGTTTCAAATGATTATTCTCTTACTACTACCGGTTGTGATAAAATTGAATGCGAGAATGGTGTGATCACTGATGATTATAATGTATCTAGTTTGAGTGCCAATTTTTCAATTGTATCTTAAATAAATCAGACTTAAAACAAGGTATAATTTTGTGTTGGAAGATTGGTTGTTTTCATTGATGTCAACCCTAGTCATTGGTTTTGGACCGCAAGATTGATGAAGGTACTTGGACATGAAGGACAATGTACATGCAAAAACAAAACCCATGGATGGATAGTATACATCATGTTGTTTCTGGTGGTAGGTGGCACATCACGTGGATCCTCATGGTTGAGGAGAAATGAATTTTTGAAGATGACAAAATGAATTGAAGAAGGAAGTACATGTAGGCCCTGAAGATAATTAAAGAAAATAATTACAAAATAAGAAAGTGTCAGGTCGGTCCTAATATTAAAAGGAAGTGACAAAAATGGTATAAATACATATCCTTATACATTCATTTGATATACAATTCGAATTTCAGAGGAAGTGAGAAGTAAAGAAGGCATGATTTCAAGGGAGGATGAAGTCTTTTGGTGATGTGTTCTAAGGTATGTTATTTATAGGTCATCTTACCATTTTCGTTATAACGTTTTTTTCTAGAATGATTCAGATGGAGAAATTGCTATGGTATTGATAAGACATATCAAGGTACCTGTGATAAACGTTTCATCTCTTTATTTGCTATAATTATGGAGATACACTATGTGGAAGATAGGGTTTTTGACCAGTCCTGAAGCTAGTCAATAAACAAGTGTTCCGGGTAAAACAATCATAAATTATTCATATAGAATCCAAATGAAGTGGGACCAATTTCATTGGAAATAGTACATACTTTGGTTTCTTGTGTGCGAGTTTCAGAATCTGATGCTAAATATTGAGCGCGGGGCATTCTGTACAAGTTCGCTCTCTTGAATAAACCAGAATTGAATAAAGTCTACCATTCTTCCTATAACTTATTTTTGGGGAGGATTCACGGAGTGAAACTTGGGGGAGGTTTGGAGAATACATTGAGTAATATTATCTATAGGATTATATTATTCCAAGAATTGAAGAATTATATAATTTTAAGAAGTCTCAGGAAGCATTAGCAGGCTCTATGTGATGGTTGGTTGATGGTGATGATTTAATGTAAAGTTTTATTATCTCTCATATATTCTTGGGTGGAAGGAAGGGGAAAGGATGGAGAGGTCAACCCTCTCTTGATATTGTATGATTGTATCTTCCTCTTGGAGGTTTATCCCTTCCTTTATATTTGGAAGTTGTAGCTGCCTTTGGATGTCATTACTTCTCTTGAACAATAACTATTGATTATTTCTCATATATTGTGCATGGTGTATTATGGTGTATTGGTGTAAATTTTATACTATTGTTCATTGCTCATTGGATATAATTGAATGGTTTAAGTATAATTTGAAAAGGTTTTTAAATTTTACTTGATACTGATTCACCCCCCTCTTAGTATCAACAATTGGTATCAGATTCGGTTACCTTTAGTACAGTTTAAACATTGGAAGGAAGATCCTAAGAAGAAATGTAAGAAAAAATTCCAAATGGGATTCCACCATTTGATGGAAGAAATTTTGAATACTGGAGTAATAGAATGAAAACTTACTTGAAATATCTTGGGGAAGAAGTTTGGTTCTCAGTTTCTTCAGGATACAATGCTTTGAAGAAACCAAAGACTACAGCTCAGAAGGAAGCAAAAAGGAACAACAAATCGGCAATAGATACCATCCTAGATGGATTGACAGATTCAGTGAAATCCAAGGTGGGATCATGTGCATCATAAAAAGAGATTTGGGACAAGCTACAAGACCTTTATGCAAGGAAAGAAGCA